>RJWH01000570.1:574812-689926 GCA_004363575.1 Solenodon paradoxus
TTTGGTGGGGCCGGGAAAAGCGAACTCCTCCTTCCGCACTCCGCGCGGGGCCCGTCGGGGCGCCCTGCCGCCCGCCCGCTGTGGCCTGTGCGCAGGGTGGGCTCCGTGGCCTTTTTTTTTTTTTTTTTAAGGAAAAAAATCTTTCCTGTTTAAAAAACAATTTTTTTTCACTGTCTTCTGGAGCCCCACTGGGTCCGGCGGCCAGGTGGGTTCCTGTAACAGCTCTCGCGCTGCTGGTTGGGGAACCCGAAACTCCCTCCCCATGGGGCTCCTTCCGCTCGCGCTGGGAAAGCTGAGTGTCTGGCTGTCGCCGTGGAGAAACTTTTTCGAGTCTGGCCGCCGGGAGCTGGTGCGGTCAGACTGTTGGGTGCCCTGGACGTGGTGTGGTCCCGAGAGCGGGGGACTGTCCCGGCGTCGCGCTGAGGTCCGCGAGGCACTGAACGGGCTCCGGCCGGGTGGCTCGAGACTCAGGCATTTCTTTTCATTACTGTCCGTGCTGGTTACGGGCCCTCGAGGCAGACAAGACGTGTCTTATGCAGGGTTTTTTATTTGTTTGTTTGTTTGTTTGTTTGTTTTCTCCTCTCCGTCCCCTAGAAACAAGAATCTCAGTGTAATCGAGCAAAATTGTGCGTCTGGGCGTTACGCGAGTAGTTTCGCGTGCGCGAGGGAGCGCGGAGAGTGGTAGCAGTTTCATCAAACTCAACGCAGCTGGTGCTTTTGGCAGCCCGTGCAGTGGAAGGGAGAGCCCAGGGTCACTATCCCTTTTAATGAAGCTTCCCCAAATTTGTCCTTAGGATGGATGCTTGGCAATGAAACGCTGCTTTCCGTCATTGTAAATTAGACATTTTGAAATTTTTTTGGAAGTGATTAGACACAAGAAGGACAATTAGGGGACTGACTTTTTAGAAGATGCCCTCCCCCCTTTTTTAAGATGCCCATTTTGGGGGTTGTCGGACTTAAAACTGTGAAGGAGTGTTAAGTAGTTCCATCTCCTTAGGAATATGACTGTTACTTATTTTTTTCCAACCCTTTAAAGAAAGTTTTGGGGTGGAAAGTTCAGTTAATTGGTTTAATAGTGAAATCAGTAAATTTATTTAAAGCAAGCTCGGATCCCTTCGCACGATGAACTCAATTTGTCACTTTGTTTTAGGAACATTTATAATTATCCGAATAAGCCTTTATTTTTTTAACGGAGAGGTACAGACAGGAGTGAAGGCAAGCAGGCCGGTGGAAAGAGAGGAAGAAACATTTTGATCTTTTAATTTTAAAGGAAAGGTGCAGGTAGGAATGAAAGTGAGTAGAAGACAGGCAGGCAGTAAGACAGGAGGAATAAGCATCTTTATTTTATTTAGTTGTTCACACCCATTGCTTCCCCGAGGGCCCTGGACTGGAACCCAGGGGTATGTGCCTTGCTCTTTTGGAGGCAATTGACCTAATCTCTGCTCCACCAGGACACTTTGATTTATTTTCATTTAGTGGTTCATCTTGGTTGCTCTCCCTGATCAGAGGGAGTGGGGGGTGTGGGTGGAGGGATGTGAACCCCAGTCTTTGGAATGTATGTGGACTGCCCTTGGCCAGAGGCAGTGTACTTATCCGCTAGATAACCAGGGCACGCCCTGAATATCCTGTAGAAGTTGAAAATGCTGAATAAGTATTGTTTTGAATATAGAATAATTACATGATAGTATTCTTTAAGTCAAATTGCTGATAATTCTGTATTCAGACCCTAGTATGTAATAATTCTTACCTGAAAATTTCTACAAATAAAACAACCACAGCAGACATTCAGTTTATAATTGATTCTGGGCCTCTCCTGTTGTATTGGCTTACTTACATAGTAAATACTTGTTGAATGTCTGCTATGGGATTGAGATCTTTCCTGCAGATTCCCACCACCTAATGATAAGGGGGTGACCCGGAACATCTCACTAATTCCTAGTGGTGAGGATTAAACAGAATGCTGGAGATATGTGCCTCACAGATGTGTGGCCTCTGTTGAGAGCTTAGCTAGTGCTAGCTAGCTGCCAGCATTGCTGTTTGTTACTCCGATACACTGCTAGCTACACTTTGTGGAGGGAGTAAGCATTTTTTCCTGGTCTTAAGTTTTCAGTTTCTTATTTTAAAGGACAGGTATAGGCAGGAGTGAATGTGAGCAGAGGCAGGCAGCAGGGTGAGAGAAGAGAAAGAAGCGTTTTATTTTTATTTAGCTCTTCACATTGGTTGTCCACCTGGGGCACGGTTATAAGGCCTGCACTCCTTCAGAGGCTGTTGACTTAACTGCTTACCCCACCAGGGCCTGCCAGACACAAACTCTTTTAATTTTATTGGAAGAACATTGCATCACAGCAATATATAAGCTTAAGGTACACAGTATTGTATATCATCACCTGTATTTAAAAATTAAAACCACCAGCATTCTGGGTTCTAGATACAAATTCTTGTTTTATCTTCAGCTAATCCAAATGCCTGTTACCACAGGGGTGGGCTTGGAGGTCCTAGAGGCATTCTCTAGTAAAGGCTGGCTCAGAGTGAAGCCTTCAGTGGTGGTAATGACTGGTTTCTGTCAGTTGGTTGTGATAGCCCCTCTTAGGGCATAAAAATTTCAGATTGTGTGTTTTTATAACACTACTCTGTTCTGATATTTTCTGAATAATAGTCCTACACATTATATATTTATTGAAGACTTACTATTAGGGAATCCCAGTATCTGATTTCTAAGTGTAAGTTGGGGATTTTCATTTACTCAGTAAAGTGTAAATATATTTGATACTTAAAATTCACATTCCAACACACCCTCGTGGCTAAAGGACTAAAATGCTGGCCATGTAAAGCCCAGGGACCTGGGTTCTGGGGGTGGAGGGGAGGACAACAGGAAAAAAAATCACATTCTAGTACTTTATTAAGTTTGTTCTTAAGATCTAGGTACTTTTAGACAGCTATACAGAATTATTTTGGAAGCTGATATCAGTTTATCTTTTTTAAAAAAGGAAGAGACAATGCAGAAAATTCTTTTGCGTTTCCTAGGTCCCTTGCCTTCTTTCTTTTTTTAACTGAGAAAACTGCTAGTATTTTCAGATCTACTGATTGTGCTTTTAAGGTTTGGTTTATTGATTACAGGCAGTAACACCTAAGTTTACTAGAAAGATTTTTAAGTAAAAAGTTTCCTTACGTTCTCCTGGTGGAGGGCATGCCATTGTGGCTCAAGCAGCTAAGATGCCTATGGTGTAGACTAAGATGTTAAGCCCACAAACCCAGGTTCACAGGAGGGTGGGGGGACAGAGGAGGAGAGACACGATGGCACTAAAGTAAACAGAAAAATCTCCCTCTCTTCCTCTTTTAAAAAAAATCATTAAAAAAAAAAAAAAAAAGTTCACCTGATGGGAATATGAATATCATAGTAGGGACGTAAGTTTTTGTCTTTAATCTTGGTAATTCCTACAAGATAGACTAGAAGTACAGAAAAGTGGGTTCTTTTTAATGTACTCATGTGAACTGTCTTCCAGTTCTTCATGCTCATTTCCTAGAATTAAAGCATCTTTCAGACACTAAAATGAGGTTGAACTGAGCAGTTAATAAAATTGGAAAACCCAAAGCAAATAGTAGCTTCCATAAATTCTCCGGTGTCGTCAGTTAAGGCTCTGCCCAAATACAGCTCCCATTCATTCTTTCTAGGAGAATAACTGACTTTGCCTGGAGTTGTTGACTTTGACCTCCAATGTTTTTTTATGGAGTTAGTTTTAAAGGAGTGAATAAATACACTAAAAGAAAGCAAAACATGTTTTTCTTTTTATGTGTTTTAAATTAAGTTTAAATATTTAAGTCAAAAGTTGGTTGCATGCTTATTTTACACATCAGAGTTTTATAATTTAGTTTTCTTATATAGAGTGCAGATTTATAGCAAATGATTGGTAATAAGATTTTAGTCACTAACAGGTTATAGCAGTACCTTGAATGCCTTCATAGTTAAACCTGTTAAAAGATGGTGACACAACTGAAGGTGAAGTTTCAGGAAAGGAATGTTTAGAGTGTTTAACACAAGGTTGTTATGGTCATGACTTTATTCCTCATACATACAGAAGAGACTAGGACAGAGATCTTAAAGGAAGTACTCTGAAATGTAAACTAAGTTAAAACCTTTGTAGTTTATCCTTGACCTTAAGTCATAATTACAATTAATGTTTTTGTTTTTTTTTTTTAGGAAAGGTACAAGCAGGAATGAAGGTGAATAGGCAGGCAGGCAGGAAGAGAGGGGAAGAAGAAGCATTTTACTTTGTATAGTTGTTCACACTGGTTGTTGGTCCCTGGCCCCTCACACACGCACACGCTGGAACTTAAACCCAGGGTATGTGGCTTATGCTTCTTTGGACTGCTCCACCAGGGTGTGACACAATGAACATTTTTACAGCCTTTTTGGGATTCATTTATCATGCCTTAGACTCCATTCTCTTTTTCAACTACTACATCCATTCCATGGCCCAGCTTTTGCTTCCTCTGTTTCTTATCTAGGTGGCTCTTGAAATGGCCCACTTCTCTTCACCCTGAAACTCCTCTCCTTGTTCCAGACCACCTGGGGGGTTCCTGGGTGGTTCTTCCCAGAGGGTGCTGCCTCTTCCTTCCTCCTGTTTTCTTTGCACACTGCAGCTTTACTTCTAAAAGTGCAAATTTAATAATTTCTTGACAACGAAAAACCTGTGACTTCTGATTACATGTACTTTTAAGATTTGATTTAGATATTACAGGAAGTAATGCCTAAGTTTACCAGGAAATTTTTAAGTAAAAGGTTTCCTTAAGTTTTCCTGGTAGAGGGTGTGCCCCTGTGACTCAGCTGAGATAGCTGGGGTGTAGAGCATGTAAAGCCAGGTAGGAGGCCCATGCCCGTGTCCTTAACAAGTGGAGATGACACCCTCTCAAATTTTCTCCTCTTCCCCCTTTTTTCTCTGCTCTTCATACGTTTATACAGGTCTTCTTTTAGTTGTGGGCCTCCCATATGCTATTTTTGCCTAGAATGTTTCTCCTTTCCTCTTCATAAGTCTCAGCAAACATTTCAGCCTCCACTAATGGCCCCCAAGACTAGGTTAGATCCCTTTGCTCTGCATTTCTAGAGCATCTTTAATGACTAGTTTTATGTAATAACTGCAGTGTTAATTATTTGGTATAATAGCTGCATACATTCTGTGGGTCTTGTTCATTGCAGTATCTTTGGCACCTAGTACACGTCCTGGCTTTGAAATTAAATTAATGTTCCCAATATGTTTGTGAGTCAATTGGTAGTTTTGCAGTCATTTTTTAATTGAGAAAACTGAGGCATAAGGAAATTGAAATTTACCCCCAAATTCCAACCAGTAGGTTTCTCAAATCCAGGCTAATGACTCCAAGTCTTAGACTCATGATCCTGCCAAAATACAGATGTTGGCATTCTAAACTTTTAATACAATGTATGGCAAATAAGTCATTTCTGTTCAGAAAGCCTTGGGGTTTGGAAGCTAACTCCTGATGATGTAATGTTTGACTCTGTGAGGTCTTTGAGGTGGGGAGTTACAGCTTTTGTTAAGCGGGTAACAATGTTATGAGTGCAACAAGTATTGGCAAGACTGGAAGGACCTGTAATTGGCCCTTGTTGGGAGGTTTTTGCCTTAAAGCTAAGAGTGAAAGGAAGATAGGAAAGCACTTCCCTATGGTGAATATAATTTATATTAGCTGAGATTCAACAACAAAAAAAAATCTTACAACTCTGAACTCCAGTATATGTATCATCCCAATTCTGGTACGTCACCAGAGGACAGTAGAGAGATGGTCTTCTGTAAGGATACCTGGCACTCAGATTCTCAGAAGCTGTGACATTGCCCTGTGACTTGTAAAAATTTGGAGACCTTTTTGACTAATGGTGCACTGATCTTCTTAACTTTTAGGTGATACTTTTGAAAAATACTTTCACATGTTTGGGAGACTCCACCTTTCCTGCACACTACCCATTATCAGTTGTGCTGGAAGCACTTCTGTCTCTGGAGTATTGCTGCATGGTTCCTTTACTTTCTCCTCTTTGCAGCTGTTTGAGAAGTTTATTCCAGCCTCCTGGGTCATTAATTAACTAATATGTCTGGCATATATTATGTTAACTGCTCTAAAAGCTATGGTAATGTGTGCAGATTGAGAGGTAGGGAAGTGGCAAATGAATACAGATGAATTAAAGTGGGAAGCCCTGTGTGTGGTTTAGTGACTAAGCACTCTAAGAGAACATTACTGAATGCCAGAGGGGTGGTAGGGTTTGAGCTGCCAGTCAGAGGGAGCAAAATAGATTCCTTAGTAACAAAGTGGAAATGGAAGAAAGCTGTATTTGCATATTAGAGTTAAGCAAAATAACTTGAGGATAGAATTGAGATGTTCACAAAAAGACTTTCAACTATAAAATATTGTTCCTTTGAACATTCTACTTATTTAATGGCTGTTCCTTGACTACTAGTACAAATACCACATCACATACCTAAACAGAATATGAAGGCTCCTGACCACATTTCTTAGAAATTAGTTTACTTTGAATTTCAGATAAAAATATGTCGTGTTAAGCATCATGGAAACTGATTGTTTTTAATGCTAAGTACTTGGTGTTTGTTCTTCCATTTTTATATAAATTATTTTAACAGAATAGTGAAAGTTTGGATTGTATTCATGTTGACAAAGCAACTTAACCCCCGCTTTTTTCCTTTGTCTTCAGAGCTGTGGGTAAAACTTGCCTACTGATCAGTTACACAACCAATGCATTTCCTGGAGAATACATCCCCACTGTGTAAGTATCATCAATTAAACTGGGAGTTAACTTGTCTTTTTTTTTTTTTTTTTTTTTTTTTTTCAGATTTCTTTCTTATAGAGCTATTTTTAATCTTTATATGGACAGATTATAAGGTATTATTTTTTTAAATGCTTAGTCAATCTAAAGTCAAAGTCCACAGTTGTAAAATTCTTAATTGATTTTTAGACATTCAGGAAACAAAATCAAAATTAACTGAAGTATAAGACTGGATTATGGAAGAGCTTGAGATAAATTTGGCTCTCTGAGCTGTATATAAAGGATGGTTCAGAAACTGGACCCTGAAATACTCCAGTATGTTCTAATTGGTCTTTTCTGACAAGTACTGCATGTCACTGTTGAGTTATTTGACTTTGGAATGAAAAAACAGGTGTGTCTGTTCAGGGGTGAAGGGTGACTGGGAGAACAGAATTTAGTATTGAAGGGGGTGTGTTGTTCCATTTTGGCAGCAGAATTGGGTGGAAATGTAAAAGAATTTTTCTGATGATGAGGTTACTAGGGACTCCCAAGTAGCTGAGCCTCTTAATGTACCTAACACCCTGTGGCCACATGAGCTCTGTCCTCACAGTGGCCACCCTGGTGACAACACCAGGAGGAAACACCAAGTCCCCACATGCTCACCTCAGGTACAACACAGGTGCTCTGGTGCGCTCCGAAGTGTCGTGCACATACTTAATATAAGTGAGATCTTGCAGTCCACATCGCCCTAACCTTACGGTGGGGGTTTTCCTTATCTGCTGTGTAGATAGAGCTAAATCATTAACAGCTGTTAATGACTGAGATGCTGTAGCTGAGGTGACTGGTTGTCTTCTGGGGGCAGGGGCATTAGAAAAAGTGATGGGTTTTGGCCATTGTTGCACATATCTTTGTGCACGTTATGGATGCTTAGAATTGTGCCAGGTCAAAAGGTTATGTGTGTTTTACATTTTGATAACTTGTGATTACTGTCCAAAAAGGCTATCACTTTGACCAGCATGACTGAAATGGCCCCTTGCATAGACTATGGTTAACACAGTTGAAAAAAAGCTATCCTTCATTTGCATTTCTGATCATTGGTGAGGTTAAAATCTCTGGAATGTTTACTATTCATTCATTTGTAGTCTTTTGGGAATTGCCTGTTGAAATCCTCTGCTTATTTTTTAACTGAAATTTTTCCCTTACTGCTGGAACTTTTTTTTTTTTTTTTTAAGGAGAGATACAAGCAGGAATGAAGGTGAGCAGATAAGTCAGAAAGAGAGGAGGAAGAAGCATTTTAAAAAAAATTTATTTTTTTTTCTCATTTAGTTGCCCACACTAGTGATTTCCCCCTGAATCCCAGACTTGAACAGGGGTTATGTGGGTTTTACACACTTCTGGGAATTTTATATGTAAGAAATATCAATCCCTGTCATTTGTCTTTGAATTTTTTAATAGTATCTTCTGCCATAAAGAAGTTCTAATATTTTAATGTAAATATCTCATTGTCTTAGTTTGGAAAACCATTCCTACTTAAATGATGTAAAAATGTTCAAATTTTTCTAGGACTTGGTAGCTCAAGCTTTTATTTTTGATTCTTTTTTTATATATTATGAGGTAGTTACCTGATTTTTCCCTTAAGGAAAAAAATTTCACACTACTATTTATTTAGTAATCCATCCTTTTTGCTCAGAAGCAGAATTATAGGAGTCTTTTATTTATGAATGCTAACTTGATCAAATTCTATAAACCACTTTGGAATCTTACTCAGACCATGATTTTGCTATCACTAATAGTAAGATTTAAATTTTAATGTAAAAATAAATTCTGGATTTTTATTTTAAAGACTCATGTATTGTGTTCTGTTTGGAACTTGCCCTGGTTTGAATTATGATGCCAGATTTTCTTTAACTCCTCTTTGGTACTCACAGTGATTCTTTTTTATTTTTTATATATATAACATTTTTTCCCTGTCAATTTTCTAGGCTTTTCTGGGCTGCCTCTAATTGTTGACTAATTTGCGTGTAGCAGTTTCAGATAAATTTAATTATGTGTGTAATCTGGTACAGTCACTGTGAAAATGTTAAACGAGTTTCTTAAATTAGGTTTGTGTGACCACTATCCTTTGACTGCAGGCATGGGTGCCCACAACTTGACTGGTAGCTACCTTGCATGGAGCTACTGCAGGGTACAGTGCTAGTGGTGTGCCGTTGTGTGGAGAATGAGTCAGTTACGCACATGAAAAACTCAACTAGTGGAATTCAAAAGACAACTCATTTTATGTTTTCCTGGGGAGAAAAATCTCAGTTTTCTATTAGTCAAAACTTTTTTATTACTGACAGTAATTTGTTTCAATTAACTTCAGTAACTTGACACTGCCCTGTGGCAGCTAAGGCATGGACCAGGTTTTGACACTCGGGTAGGAGTAGGTGATTTAAAAAAAATCCAGTAGCTTGTCCTTCGTTGCTCAGGCATTTTTCTCAGGCTGTAAGTTAGTTTTCCTTCCACGCCAGTCCCCACTGTTCACCCACAGTGCCTGCAGGGCACTCAGTAACCTGTAGCCTCTAGCTTACTGTTCTCAGTATACTACCTCCTGTGACCAGAACTATGCCATCAAAAGATAGAGACTGACTGTTTTTACTCCATCCTGCAGCTTTGACAACTATTCTGCCAATGTTATGGTAGATGGAAAGCCGGTGAATCTGGGCTTATGGGATACAGCTGGCCAAGAAGATTACGACAGATTACGTCCCCTGTCCTATCCGCAAACAGTAAGGACCTGACTGATTTTTAACATGTCCTTTCCAGTATACAATTCCTGGATGTCTGATCAGTTGCATGTCACCTGTGGGTTTACTTACATTGCCGTCATTGGGGTATATTGTGTAAGAACAAATGAAGTCAGATTAGTTCAGCAGTGTATGTCCCCTAGTTGCAAACGAGGGTTTGATGAGTTTGTTTTTATTTTTTGAGAGTTATCAGTGATTTACTGCGGTGCTGTACTTTACGGTCTTTCATTTAGTTTTAGGACAGCCACCTCAAACAGGCACTGTTTCTGCAAATCAGTTTTAACAGCAATTAGTTTAAGGTGGGTAGCTTTGTGACTTTTATACTAGAGTAAAATTAAGCAGCTAGGATTAATATTTCTTTACATTAACTACTCTATAAAATACACCTTCATTTTCTGACTTTAGTGCCTAAGTCTTCTCAGTGTAAATTGAGGTTTTGATTTTGTAGAAATGTATCCAGTGAGAAGAACTTTTAGGTTGGTTATGTTTCTGTGTCAGACAACAAAAGGATCTACTTATCATAACTAGTGAGCCGTCGCTGATAGAAATAATGGAGACTTGATAGACAGTGGTCATGATTTGAAGCTACTTTTCTTTAAATCTGTGATTGTCTCACTTGTCTCACTTGTCTCACTTCCTTATCTTGTAACCTGTTCTTTGTTTTAAAAGTGTGTTTTAATGTAGTATTGAGGAGTAACTATCCAGAGCACTGCACAAGGGGTAGAGCAAGAGGGAACAAATTCCTTGGGTTCAGATCCCTCCTCCTTTCTTAGCTTTGTGTTCTTGGGCAGGTTCTTCATCTCTCGTTTTATCTGTTCTCAGGATTAGGTGAGGTAATGTGTGTAAAGCTCACAGGGTCCATGTCAGCAGCTGTAAGAGTTCCTCCACTTCGATTTGCCTGTCACTCTAGAGAGCGCCTCAGTTTAGAGCTGTGTCCAGATGAGCGGGAGATGATGTACAGGGAGACATCCTGGGAAAGGCGCAGGCTTTGACCCTTTGCTTGCCTTAACCAGCACTTTGGAAGGTGATGGGTGGGGTGGGCAGAGGTGTTGATGAAAACAGATCATTATTAGTTCCAGTCTGCCCAAATCCTGTTTTTGTTTTTAAATGAGCTTTTAGTTTAGTAATGATGGTTGCAGACTTTTGTATATAGTTTTTATTATGTAGCAGTCACTGTCAGAAATTTGTTTCTTGCTGAAGGAATTTCAAGTACAGTTTCTTTGAGTTGTAGATTTTTGCTGGTTGTTCTTCAACTGAATTTTGGTAATGGTGCTAAAAAGACCAAAACTATATAAAGTGGGAGGTTTAAATTGAGTGGTCTCTCAGTTAATCTCCAGCTAAAAACTAACTGGTTATTAAAAGCCAGACCTAACTACCAAATGGTTTGAACTCCTTAATAATATTTAGGATTCTATACCCAGTGCTTATTTCTACCCAGGTTAATAATCCAAGTTTAAAATGGATTTGCAAACATATTGATTGGTATTGTCCCTGACACACTGGATACATCTGAAAGGGTGTGGTATCACTTCTGAGAAATGAGAACCAGCTCGCTGTGACTCAAAGGGTCCAGGGTGTGGCCTTTTTCCCTCACTGAGTCAAAGGTGACTGGGCAGGATTCCCATTTTATATGCTAAAGAAAGCATAGATAAGTAACAGTTTGAATCAACCCCTGCTATGTGAGGCCTGGAATCCAGTGGGTGCTGTCTTTTGGGGGCTAGGATTTAAACTTTGCATGTCCAGACTGTGTAAGGTACGTAGTAGGCAGTTTTGTTATTGTTGTTTTTGGTAGGCAGTTTTTTAAATCAGATACCTTTTTTAAAAAAAGAAAATAGGCAGGCAGGAAGAGAGAGGAAGGAAGAGCATTTCATTTGTTTTTATTTAGTTTTTACACAGGTTATTCTCCTCTACCCCACCCTGGATATATGGCTTGGGCTCCTTCCAAGGCAATCAGCCTAACTGCTACTCCTCCAGGGCCCTCCTCAGTCACATACTTGAATTGCTTGATCCTTGTCCTCGGGTGGCTCAAAGGAGCCTGGTGCAGACCACCCTGCACCAGCGTAAGGACTCCTGTGAGTGGAGTGCTTAGGAGCAGAGAGGAGAGCGCCTCCAACAAGCAATTTAAAGACAAGCCTGTTGGGCTCCTTTGCAGAGCAGATTTCTTTGTTGACCCCGAATGCTGAGATACTGTGCCGTGCCTTCCGGCAAGAGGAGTAGGTCCTGGCAGTTACAGACCAGCACCCTGATTTCTGAGGTCAAGGAGACCTCTAATCTTTACACTAAATGGCACATGGTCTCTGATTGTTGACTCTTTGGTCTGCAGGCCTCTTCATGTGGTCCCTCCATGACTGTGCTTAGAACCACTCCTGACAGACCAGGTGGATGAGTCCTTATCTAAAGTGACCTAAAAAGAGGAGACCTGTTTCCTGTGGTGACTTAATGCTGGCATCCTTCTCGGTGGGGCTTCTTTTTGCACTCAGTTAAATCTGTTTAAACCATTGGTTTCTACTTCCTTCTCCAAAGGGTGGTGAGCAAACAGCCATCATTTTCAGAATAAATTGTTGTGTTTTTTTTTTTAATTTTTTAATTTTTCGAAAGTAAATAATCCTTAAGACTTCTCTGTTAATCAATTATCTTTATATTTTTTAAAAAATATTTTGTAAGTTCTACATATTCAGCTTCATTTTGGTGAGACAAAGTAGTTAGTGCTGCCTGTGTCCTGTATGTGCGTCCTTGCTCCAGGATTTGTTGGTGTGAGTGGAAGCATCTATGACTTGCCAAAGTCACACTGAGTCCTCAGCCCTGTGTGTATTCTGAGAGACCCCTGCTTCCCACCCCATTGTTGAGATACTGGGCCTCTGTTCCAGTCAGCCAAGGACATTTCCTGTGTGTGCTCTAACTTGAGGGCTTTTGAAAGTACTGGGCTAGATTTTGTGACATTAGATAAAAAAGAAAACTAGTGTTTAGCTGGATTATTTTGATTTTCAGTAGTGTCTTCCAGCCAGGGATCCCTGGGAACACTGTGCCACAAGGGAGACACACACACTGGGGTATGACGACTGTGGGTGAGATTTAGCCTTCTGTGGATGATTTTGGTGAAGGCTCAATAGCAGGATTTGCTCTGGATTGGGTACTCTAGGCAGCAAAGGTGTCGGTGTGTGGGCATTTTAATACCTCTTCCCTGGAAGGTGGGGCTGGAGCAAGGCTGAGGCTGTGATTGGTTACAGTAGTCCTGTACTCTCTTGGCTGGGTGAGGTGCACATCGAGTGTTTCTGTAGTTTGCACAGTGAGCTCATATTATGCTTGGGCATGATTGGGAAGTGGTTTTCTACTTACTTTGGGTCTCATTCCAGCGCAGTCATACAGTGTGCTTGGAGATTGTGCGGTAAGGAAACCCCTTTGGCGGAGCTAGGAACACCAGCCGGCTCATAGAGAGGGGGCTGATTTTCTTTGTTCTAAGCTTGTTTTCTTAGCCAGCAACCCACCTTAATGATAGATGTGCAGCTTCTTTTCTCTGCTGTGTTTGAGATTATCAGTCCTCTTGCCTGTGCATCAAATCCTAGCTTAAAGTAAAAGCCATGTGGAAAACATTTGGAAGAGAACAAAATGAAAGAAAAATAATAGTGTTTGGAGTGGCAGGGTCTCAGCCATCCAGAGACTACACATTCTCCTACTAAAGCCAGGCTGTCTTGTGAGTTGTGCCCTTGAGAGCAGGCAGGGAAGCCTGCATAGGGAGCTGGGCTCTAACTGTGCTTCTAACCAGTGCGAGAGAACCGTTGGCAATACAGGAGAAAAGTCATGGAGGTGTGCAGGGAGCCTCCTGGTCTAAGCAGAGAAGTGTTCAGGTTCACAGGAAGAATGGACCCGTGACCCGTGGTGCAGGCAGGCTAAAGACAGTGCCGCCCATGAGGAAGGAAGGCACTCTCCTCAGCCTGCTGAGTGTTCAGGCGGGTGTAGTCCAATTTGCATTACTAGCCCAGGCTCCACATTGCGGGGCACCACAAATCAGTGCTAGAAGAGAAGCAGCAGATGCACGAGAAATATTTTCTTGGAGCCATGTTTAATCTAGGGGAAGGAGGAGGAAAGACAGAACAGGCAGATAGATGGCTGAATGGGAATGGAGAACCAGAAGCGTGTTTCTTACAAGCTGGAGAGGGTAGAGCTGATATGGTGTTAGAGGATGTTTGGAAGTTGTGTTTCGTGGCCAAGCCCCATGAGTGTCTCACATTAAAGGTTTGTCAAGGTCTTAGGAGGACAAATCTTCAAAAATAGCCTGTAGATTAAATCAGGATAGTAATGGAAACTTTCATATTCTCTTAATTACAAATCAGAGAAACTTGAGTGGGGGGAAATTAAAACATTTTTCTTGTCCATCTGTCTTTTAGAAGAATGCCAGGTTTTGGTGGTGTTGGAAGATCAAGTCTTTCCGTTTTTTATTGGAACAGAGGAATGTATTGAAAGCATTGTGATAAACAGTGGAAATGCTGTCACTTCAGGCTTGTCCAAGTTGGCGAGGGGTGGTGGGGGTAGCAGGGAAATGACCCACTAGAGGTCTAGATGAAGCAGCAGTGTTCATCTCTGTGCAAGTCCAGTCCCTACATTCAACCCCCATTCCCAGAAGGCAGGGAAGAGTGAACCAGCATTTCAGCACAGGAGTCTGTAGGCCGGGCTCTCAGATCTGTCGCAGGTGCTTTCCTGTTTGTCTGGTGTCTGAAATCTTTGCAGGTTCTGCCTATCTGTGGGCGCCAGTGATAGCACTTGGGCACGCCTATTAGGATGGCACCTCTCTTTCTTCCCATCTCCTTCCTGGGCTTGCTTTACATTCCACTGGAAAAGGAGCCTCTGTTCTGCCCAGAAGGAGGACCCCATTTCTCCTCCCAGCCTGGCCTCTATCTTCAACATCCTTGTGCCTGGGGTTCATAGAGCATCTTAGGCCTGTTAGACCTTCCTCTGCTCTTAGATCCCTTGGGAGAGTAGAGACAAATTTCAGAGAAAGAATTAGTAACGGGTTACATTGGGTTTTATTTGCCTCCATTTTTACTAAACTCAAACAAAGTTCTCATGCATTACTAGGTTGGAGAAACGTATGGTAAGGATATACCCTCCAGGGGCAAAGACAAGCCGATTGCCGTATGTAAAACTTTCAATCGACTTCAGTTTCAAGCTTTATCTGTTCTCTTGTTTCACTTAGTTTTCCTAGGATTTCTTATTGAGCCTCACATTCCTTTAGTGTTTTCTATTTAATTCACTCAAGGTTGGGGTTTTGCTTGATGAAATATGCGTTCATCAGCGTGTGACAGTTACCCTGCTAGTTTGAATTAAAGCAGTAAAGAGCTGCTTCCTTCCTCCTCCCAAGTGAGGGGAGGGAGGGTCTCTGCAACAGGGCCACTCTTGGAATGGAGATGTGGAGGCTCCACTTGGAAACTCCCCAGGGACCCTGTGCTTGAGCTGGGATGGGACTAACCTCGCTGCCAGGGCCTCCTTTCTACCGCTGTGGTGTGGGGTGTGGGCCTGTCTGGGGCGTGGCTGCGCGGTGCTGGTGAGCTAACCCAACCAGGCTTTGACATGTGGTCATCGGCTTAGACACTGAAATGCGTGGTGATTTTTAGGCAAGCTTGTGCATGCGCTAGCATTTTAAAATGTCATTTATAAAAAGCTGTTGTGTAGGATGTTTCTTTTCCTTTCAGGTACAAGAGATCAGCTGGATGATTGAACATGTTAGCTTGGGAATTATGTGTATTTCACAAAGTAGCATGATTGCCTTTTATTTGGAAAGTGTTTTATAAGCCTAACATTTAAGACACTCTAGGGCAATTTTAAATACAGGTAAATATTTAGATGTGACGTTTTGCACAATGCAGAATGGGAGGAAGAACCGAAATATTTTACATTTAGGTAGAAATACTTCCAATATGTATTCTGTATCTACTTTTCCTTTTTTCAAATCTACTTTAGCAACACCAGCCCCCTAGTTTTGAGAACCCTGACAGCTAAGAAGGTGCCACTGGCACGGGACCATCGTCTAGCTAGAGGAGCAGGCTCATTGGGTAAATTCTGATCCCCATGTGCCAGGGACTCTGAGGGCAGTTCCTAAAGAGGTCGATTGGCTGGAACCCAGTCACCATCTAAAAGTGCTCCTATGTAAATCATTTGCTAGATACACTCCCTTTTAAAAAAAATTTATTTATTTATTTTTTTTGAAGGAAAGGGGCAGGCAGGTGGGGAGAGAAGAAGAAGAAACATTTTATTTTTATTTTATTTAGATGTTCATTTTGGTTGTTTCCCACAGATCCGGGACACGAACCCAGGTCCTTGGGGGTGTACATGCCAGAGGCAGTGGACCTAACCGTTCCTCCACTAGGGTGTGCTGTAGACACTGCTTTTACATTGATCTTGCTTTAGAGAAATGGAGAACAAATTTTACTGAAATGCTGGACTGGAACCATCACCCTTGATTTTATCCATTTACAATAGACCATTAGATTCCCAATAGGAGTTGGAAATGGTGGGAAAGAGGCCTCCAGTGGTCTGATATGATGCCTCTGTGGCCCCAAGTAGCTTTTAGCACATTTCTCTCTTCAATGCCCCCTTTTCATAAGTAGGTGGCTTCATTGCTGTTCCGGTTTGGGAGCTGGCTGACAAAACGGAAGTGGGTGCAGGGAGCTGGTGTGGAGTGTGTGCGCTTCGGCCGGAGTCACTCCCAGTGGCGTATGGAAAGCAAAGTGCCGTCATCGTTGTTGAGCATTTTCTAAATGATTCCCTGTGTTTCCTTTTTATAGGATGTATTCTTAATTTGCTTTTCTCTTGTGAGTCCTGCATCGTTTGAAAATGTCCGTGCAAAGGTAAGTGAGATTTTTTTTTTTTTTTTTTTCTTTAAATGGGAAGGTGCAGGCAGGAATGAAGGCGAGTAGGCAGGCAGGCAGGAAGAGAGAGGAGGAAGAAACACGCTATTTTATTTCGTTGTTTAGTTATTGGCGTTCCTTGGACTGTGCTCTCAGCTGTAGGCAGCTGACAGACTACTAGGGCATGCCAAGTGAGAATTTTTTAAGAAAAATATGCTGCTTCATAGTGTCACTCTCAGGAAGAAACATTTAAAAATGCCATTCACTTACAGGAATTTTCAAGTACTTAACAAAGTGAATTGATTTTAGAAATTCTACTTAGATCATTGATTTTTAGCATATTTATTTTAGTTTGTGGATTTCTAATTTTGGGATCTGATTGAGAAATGCCGTGCTTCTCAATTACTGAAGCCCTTCATCTAATAAAGATAATGACCCTTACTTTCTACTTCTGCATCAACAACTTTAGCAGAAACGACTACACTGCCCTTCAGTTGAAGTGATCCAGGGACATTTGTTCCCTTCCCTAAATAGATAAAAGTTTCTGAGATGACCTAAGATCTTGTCATTTTATCAAAACAGTGAATGGAATGAGGTGGGGTCGGGTCCCTTCTTCCCTGCCCTTCTTGCTCTTAAAAGTAAAGCCCGTTTTGTAGGCTCCTTGATCTTGAGAGTGTGGCTTCCTGATCAAACACCAGAGTCTCTGTGGCTCTGGAAGGTGTGGGCCAGACCACGTCCTGCATGAAGGTTCCTATGTGCGTGTTAGTACTTTAACCGAGAAGTCCATCAAGGAGAGTGTCCTTACTTTATTCCTGTCTTTACCTCTAGTGGTATCCTGAAGTGCGACACCATTGTCCTAACACTCCTATCATCCTGGTGGGGACAAAACTCGATCTCAGGGATGATAAAGATACGATTGAGAAACTGAAGGAGAAGAAGTTAACTCCCATCACCTACCCACAGGGTCTAGCCATGGCTAAAGAGATCGGTATGAAATCTTGCATTTATCACATCTGCTTTGCACATGTTGTTATTTTTTGTGACAGCCTGGAGTCCATTCTGGGTCAGTAGAGTGTATTCCTCTGAGATGAGGTCTCCCTGCCTTTTGGGGACCCAGTTAAGGAAGGCCCATGTGTTCACTAGCATTCAGAAGGTGCTGCAGGGCCTGGGGAAGCTCTGGTTCTGACCTGTTACTGCACAGTTTTCAGAGGCTGTGTTTCTCAACAGGTGCCGTAAAATACCTGGAGTGCTCAGCTCTCACGCAGCGAGGCCTCAAGACAGTGTTTGATGAAGCTATTCGAGCAGTTCTCTGCCCACCTCCCGTCAAGAAGAGGAAGAGAAAATGCCTGCTGTTGTAAAAAGTCTGAGCCCCGGTCCTGCCCAGCCCCTTCAGAACCTTTGTACGCTTTGCTCAAAAACAGTGGAGCCTTTGCACTCAATGCCAAGTTTTTGTTACAGATTAGTTTTTCCATAAAATCATTTTGAACCAATCAGTAATTTTAAGGTTTTGTTTAAAGTGTAAGAGTTCAGACTTTTACATTCTATTAAAAGTTAGCCCTAAAATGATAAGCTTTCTTAAAGCCTTATTTTTAAAAGCCCCTATTCTTGCTCAGATTACGAGTTGCCAAAAGACCTTGTGAACTAAATTACATTGTTGTGCTAAGAACACTAAGCACTAAACTGTTTAAAGACCTTTGTCTTTAAGAGACTGTAACCTCTGAAGTTAGGAAATACACTTTCTAACTAGTCATAGATAGAAAAGCAGGACAGCCTTCTCCGTAAAATGTTGCCATTTAACATGAAGATGATTTCTTAGCCTATGTTCATTACCTAAAAGTACTGTACGTTTTCATGGAATGAGTAACAACTCAACTCTTGGGATCACTCTTGATTTCATAGTGAAATTAAAAAATAGTGTGTTAGCTTTTGCTGAGGTTTTGAACAGAACTCTTATGTGTTCCCTCTGATGAAGTGTTCTGCTCTGGGTGTGGCTGTGCTGTGGGAGAGTGTGGGACACTCGTTGTGATCCGAGGATGAAGACAGTATTTTGACAAAACGTGAAGCAGAGATTAAGTTACACTACATTGTACACGTAATCAGTAAACTGAAAAGTGTCACGGGTAAAATTTTTAAAAAGTTAATTTTTGTCAAATGCAGTAGATGAAGAAAGGTCGGTATTAATCAGTTAAGTGTTTTCTTAAGCTTTTTCTTTTTCTTAAACCTGACATCCCTCCCAAAATTTTGGGCGTTTTTAATTCATCTTTGAATTGGTCATTCCCATAGTTGCTAATAACTTAGTAAGTGCTTTTCTTATAGAATCCCTTCTCAATGAGCAATATGCCTCCTTGTAATATAAAATCTTTCTGATAATGCATTCGACTTTTTTTTGTAGATTAGTAAAAGTGCATTCCTGTTCTCACGATATTTCATTCAGAGCTAATAAGTGCTTTCCTTAGTTTTCTAGTAACTAGGTGTAAAAATCATGTGTTGCAGCTTTACAGTTTTTAAAATATTTTAGATATTCTTAAACTATGAACCTTCCTAACATCACTGTCTTGCCAGATCACCAGCCCTGTACCATGACTGATAGCGCCTTCCTCTCTGCCTCACTCGCGCGGACACGCTTCCTGTCGTTGCTCTAACACGGTTCTTTTGGGTCTGAGGGTCTGCAAGGCCCGCGCTCGTGCTAGCGGAGTTCTGTACAACTCACCCCGACGAGAGTACACGGTTGGACCTTTCAACCACTAGAACAGCGTTTTTTTAATTGACAGTTGCAGAATTGTGGAGTGTTTTTACATTGATCTTTTGCTAATGCAATTAGCAGTATGTTTTGCATGTATGACTTAATAAATCCTTGAATCATATGACTGGTGATACTTGCATTCTTGACATCTTGGTGAGTAGTCTCTGTGTCTGTTCTTTTGCCTCATTTTAAAATCCTGGGTGGTTGGAGACATTGATTTTCCATCAGTGGTGGGACTGCGAAAGAGTGGCCCCTCGCGGGGAGAATATGATGAACCGGCCAAAGGTGGTGGTGATGGGGGATGGCGTGGGTGTGGGACCTGCTGAATGGTGGTGACAGGTTGGGATGTGCGTGTTTGGGGCCAGAGCGCTGGCATTTGTGCAGATATTCAGACCCCAGTTGGCAGCCTGCTAACAAGCAGGGAGGCCGACTACGTGACTTTAAGATCCTTTCTGGAGTCTGAAGTTGTACTATGAAAAGTTCATGTTAGAAACAAGATTTTGTTTTAACCAAAGATAATATGCATTTTTAAGATAGAGTAGTTCTAAAGGTTTGCAACAAAAGCAGGAAGTAGCGCTCCCCTGGGGCAACTACTGAGTTCTTTTTAACTAATGTGTGTATGTATCTTCACATGTCTGAATCATATGCTTTTCTCTCTTCCTCCCTAGGTGTATTAGAGGAGGACGTAACTCAGGAACAGCCAGGTGAAGAGACGCGTCGGGAAGGGTTGGGCAAGTGTGTGCCATCTCCACGCCCTGAGCACCGCTCCAGAGCTCATGTTCACTGACCTGCAAAGTTCTCTGAGCTTCATCTTTTGGGGTTTTTTGGAGTCTTCATCACATAGGCATGATAGACTCAACCTCCAGCCTCTCACATCTCCTCTCCAGAGATGTCAGGCTGTCATATACTTTATTGCTAGATTCTTCCGTTTTGTCACTACGACACTGCCGCTGTGGAAGGGAGGGAGGGCTTTCTCTGCAGTATGGTTTGGGTGCTGTCTGTCTAGCAGCTACACTGGTACTGCGCTGTAAGCAATCCTATTGGAGCAGCACTTTGCTGCTTTCTTGGGACAAGGAATGCTGTATGTCCTTAGTTGCGGGTACTGAGTTACTGTGAACATCCATCTGCTGTCTAACGATGTATTGTTTGCTGCATTTCTCTACTTGAAGGACAGTTCTCTTAGCTCGCTGAGAAAGGTGCAGGTGCCTCACATCTTTGTAACTTCTACCCCAACTTTCTGACTAGGCCCTGTAGCTACGGGGGCAGTTCTCCCAGTCATTCTAGCCATTCTGGCTGCAAAGGACTGTACTTCCAAGTCTGGTGGCATTTTCCTTTTGTTCTCCGTCCTGTGCTCTGTGGGCTCCTCCCGTTAGTGTCTCCTTCCCAGTTGATTTCCTCTTACTGCTCTTGACTTCCAGGCTTTTCCTTCAAATGTCATCCCAGCCAACCCTACCCCATGGTGGCTGCACTTTCTCTGCCTCCCTGACTGGCCAGCTCGAAGTTTCTTCCTTGTGTTTTGGTGTCTCTTCTTGTGTCTGGCAGACCCTGGCTTGTACTTAAAAGTTTGAGATCCAAAGAGAAGATGGGAAACTGAGCACCAGGGTCAAAGGGCAGTGCAGCCCACGTGTGTCTGAGAGTTTAGCTGCCAGCCACTGGGGGTGCACAGGGGATGTGCTGAGAAGCAGAACTTGGAGCATGATGTGACATTTTTGTAGATGACCTGTAAATGGTCCTTTGCACGTTTTCAGAAATTGTAAGGTGTTATGGCTGTGAGTGCTGAGGGCCCTACGAGGTGTCTCTAGGTCAGAGTTCCCTGGAGAATCCCTGTAGATGCCAGCTGCCCAGTGGGAGGAGCCAAGGATGCATTCCCCTGCCCTCAGCCATGGCCCCTTTGAGCCCGAGATGAAGTGTTCTGGCCTTTCCTTCCCCACTCAGGATTCCCTTTACCTGTATGCAAGAATTGTTCTCATCTCTTCCTACCCTTGAGGATTATGCTTTTTAAAGAAATCCCGTTACTATCATTTTATTGGTCCCTGGGGATGTGAAATCAGATGCCTGAACAAGTTTTACTCTTTAGCCAGAGCTGCAAGAAATTTAAGACTTCGTTGTCAACAGTGGACAGAAAACATTTAAAATGTAATTGGTGTGAAATCACCCAGAAAATTATTTTCCTGGAAATACAGAAGAATGGATCACTGTAATAGACACAAATGGCATGTTCTTTATTATATTTTTCAGCTCCCTCTGAATCCACTGGCTGCTCTCCAGACTAATCCACCAGTGTAGACAAGGCGGGCAGCTGCGGCTCCGGGCACGAGCTGCCATCTTCTCCTGGACCAGGTTAGCCGTGGTTCCCTGCTACTGCTGAGGGCAAGTCCGCCTGCAGAAGAAACGCTGCACACGCCAGGTTCACTCAGGTGATGAGCAAGTCCTCTGTGAAGAGAGTGGTCGGCGGGATGGGCCTTCAAGCAGGCAATGGGCTGTCTTTTCCTGGGGCTGAGCCAGTGGGAAAGGGACTGCCCGCATCTTCCGCCTGTTCTTCCTCAGGGCTGTCTTCTGACTCCTGGTTCTGCTCATGCTACGATCAAAGTCATTCCTCACATTTCAGTCCTTTAGACTGGTGGTAGCACCTGTCAGATTCTTACTAATGAACATTCACAGACAAGGTGTCAGGAATACTGGACACAGCAGCACGAGCGCCTCATGCTGGAGCAGTTGGCAGTGGCCCTCATCATGCCATGCCCACATCAGAGCCATCTCGGGGTGGAAAGGCAACACAGTTGGCCCTGTCAGACACCACGCTGTCCAAGGCTTTCATCAGCATGTCTGGCATGTGGTCTGTTAACATCTTTGGGCCGATGAGTATTTTGCTGAATTCTGATTCATGCGACCACTTTGCTCTGTATTGAGCAGTAGAACAGCTACAAAATCTGAAAATGAAAAACCAGCATCACTGAGTTACCCTCCCACGTTTGCTTTTGCCAGTGGTAAGTAGATGGAGCCCTGTGGGACCCACCCTGCTGCCCAGCTCACCTCCCCGAAGTGCCCTCTTCCTCCAGGTGAATGATCCTGCCAGGAGGGTACAGGGGTGGGTATTTGGTGGGGGAATCAAGAGGGGAGTCACTGGAGAAGCTGTATGCTGGGGACCAATGTGCCAGCAGACTCTGCTCCCCAAGAAGAGGCTGTGTCAGGTCTCCCTGGTCGCCCCCGTCCAGCTCTGTTGGGAAGTTATCAGGGTTTCCTCCAAATAGCTCGTACCAGCAGCCACGCAGCAAGATCTTGTACTAAGGGCGAGACCCAGAAAGGCGATGTGCTCATCACTTGGAGGCTCTAATGGTCTAACGGCCCCTGAGCCACTGCTATGTGGCAGCGACCCTTAAGCTCAAGTCCAAAAGAAGACCCACCAAATCCTGTCATGTGGAAATACTCTACCCTGTCGCCGCCTCCTGCCTCAGACCACACTCAGAATCATTTTCCAGCTGGCTTTTTTAAATCTTTTCAATACATCCTGGGTGTCTTTATTAGTCAAGGTAAATTCATATTTGCCATTTAAAATAACTGCCTAATTTCTACAATGTAGACATACTGTAACTCTAAATTCTCTATTTGGCTCCTTTGCTTTTCTAAGCTTTGGGACCAAAGGCATCAATGCTGTTGGTCAGGTCACCACGCAGGACTAAGAAGTAGGACCGAGAGCAAGCCCCTTAACTAGACAGTGATAGTTGCATGATGCTATTTTTGAATCGTGGCATTTCATATACTCAGCTATCTGCTGTCTTAGGCGCCATCCCCACCGTAAGAGATGGAAGAGTTTGCAACAATACCACATGCCTGCGACTAAGAGGCCGTGAATTAAAATTCCCCTCAACGCCACACGCTGCCTGTGGGTGGGCCCAGCCCCTGCAGGTTCTGTCGGTCACCCCACGCTACCTTGGGCTTATTGCAGTGAGCAATCACTCTCAGGATTCTCCTCTTCAAATCTTCCAAGTTGGTCACACTTAACCTGTTTAGAAAAAACTCAGATTGAGGCTCAGTACGTGGTTCTTTTCTGCTATTGATCCCAGACCAGGCAAATTGCACTCACCTGGGAATCACATCCTTACCCAGAACAACTGACACAACAAAGTGCTTCGAGTATTCATAAAGAGATTTGCTGAAATTTCAAAAAGAAAAGTCAGTGAAGTGTTTTGTTGACGCTGCCCACAAAGGGCTTCAAAGAGAAATCAAACTGCCAGATCAGTCAGGTCAGTTTTCAGAAACCTCAACTGGTCTCTTTTCTATAAAACAGGGACTTCAATTACAGCAACTCACTGGACAGACTAATCAATCATCTGTAAATGATCTACAACCAAAACTTGAACACTATCAAGGTGGCAGACTGAGCATGCAGTCTCCTTCAACCAGTACCCACTTGGAGGAGTCCGAAGATGCTGGTAGATGTGTGAACAAACTAGCACTGCAGCAGTTACTCCTTGTAATTGCGGGCGCTGAGTCCACACAGAAAGGAGCCCTGTGTGGCAGGAAGAGAACGAGGGGCATCTGGGTGGCTGGGGTGATCTCAGGCTATTCTAATCCGTTAAAAGATGCAGGAAAGCGGGTACAACATGTCACTCTTTTAAGAGGGGAGGAATACAAATCTAGATGCACAGGTGCTTTTTGAGTATGCATGAAAAGATAAAGCTGATAAATGAAGTCTTCCCCACCCTAGGGGAAGAAAAGGACATTATGGAGGAATAAGGATGGAAAGTAGACTTCTGAATGCTCCTGGCTTTGTAGAGTTGTCTTTGGAACCATTTTATTCTAAGTAATTATAAAGCAGAATAAAAATAACAGCAAGGGTGTATGCTGATGGCTTAACAGGTAAGTCTGCCAAGTAGCCACATACATGTCAAGGATCTGGATTCGTGACTCGGCCAGGTGGAAGGACCAAGACGAACAACTAGATAAAAATAAAGCTGCTTCCTCTGTTCTGTTCCTGCCTGCTTGCCCTTATTCCACCTGTACATTCCTTTAAAAGAACAGCAACAACAATCTATGATCAAAAGCCAAATTAGCGAAGCTCAGAGTCTATTTAACAAATTATTTCAAGTGACTTTAAGACAACAGTAATTTGCCTGGACATCCCTACTGGGAATATAACCTAGGAACAAAAACTTGCAGAGAAGTTGCAAATGTTTCCAGTAATCCAACTGTTACATGTATAGCTCCTGCTGTTTTAAAACTATGATTTACCCACGTGTCTATACACACGAGTGTGTGTCACACGTGCACACGTATATGAAGAGAGATGCAAATTAGTCATGCTAATATTGACAGAAACCAAGATTTTTAAAGAAAAAGGATACAGAGCATTTCAGGAAAAAAAAACAAGTATATAGTCATATAACAAGTGAAAACCCTTTAAACTGAAGTATCAGTATGAACTAAGGATATGTTTTCTCTCTAGAGTAGCATGTATTTCCTACCTCTTTCCACTGGAAAGGCCTAGAAACTATGACCTGCCCTATAGTAATGAGCACTTCGTTGCCAGCAGTCTTACATGCTATCTCCCTCTCAAACCAAGCTTCCTTGGAGAAATGTTTGATTCCAGAAATAGAAAAAGACAAAATATCAGAGTATTATCAGAAAGCAAGAAAATAACCAGGGTGGTGTCTGGATAAGAGGGCTGTTTTGAAGGTATTTCTTTGAAACATCCTTCACAGTCCAAGGAAGGTATTATGTGGACAAGAGTGACTGACAGGCTGAAATAAAAAGCTGCTGACTATAGGATAGTTTAAGATAATGTCCTCTAGAGAAGCTGAAATACCTTTTCATTACATGGACCACTGCAAAATCAAGGTTCAAGTATTTATGCATTTACTCTGCTTTTTCTGAGTGAACTATACATAACCAGAGTAACAAATACCTTGAAAAGGTGACCATTTTCAGCTAGTTAGTGTAGAGGGAATAATTGAAATAGAGTATCAATATTTTTGCAATGAAATGCATTGATCATTAGCTGCTGACATCACAGAGACAAGCAGATGAGATGTTCCTCCTGGTAAGACCTGGTGGCCTAGTGGCTTAAACCAGGAGCAGTTCACATATATCCCAAGGTCCCTGGTTCAAGACCTGGTGCCGGGGAAACAACTCAATGGAGTGAATAAAGTACTTACTCCCTTCTTCCTGCCTGTCTGCCTACTTGGTTTCATTCCTGCCTGTACCTTTCCTTTAAAAAAAAAAAATGCATCTTCTGATGTGATAGGAGTTACACACCAGTACTGTCATGTACTATTGTCGAAAATCCAACCTGAATGTGACAAAGTGTCTGATATAATTAGCATTCTCTAGGAACTACAATAACCCAGGGAGGCAGAGGAGTGTGTTAAAAGAGTTATGGCATACGCTGGTGACCTAGAGGACAAGGCTAGGGGACAGACCACATCCCAAGGGTCCGGATTTGAGACCCAGGGCTGGTGGGGGCGGAAAACCAAGATGAACTAAAATGTTTTATCCTCTTCCTGCCTGCACCTTTCCTTAAAAAAGTTACAGGACAAATTCACCATATCTAAACCTTGTTTGGCTCCTAATTCAATCAACTGTAAAACAGTTGAGATAACTGAGGGAATGTGACCAATTATTAGAATCAAGGAATTAACTTTTTTAAAGTGCCTTTTAGATGTGTTAAGGTTTCATATACAGAGGAAATGATGTCTCAGATTTGCCTTAAAGTAATCCAGTTATGGGAAGTAAGGACAGTATATGCAATGAGACTAATATTTTAATGAATTGGGGGCTTGAGGGGCAGGTGTATGAAAATCCCATATGAAACGTTTCTTTATAGACTTGCAGATGCAGATGAAGAGAAAATTAGAGAGCAAACATGAAGAAAACATCCAGAAGACAGTACATAGAAACAAAGATACAATGATGGTCATGAGAGGTTGGAGGCGTGCAAGCAGAGCATGGAGTGCAGAACTAAGCTACTCAATCCAGGATTAAGTATGTTGAATCAAAAGAAAAATGTCCAAAAAATGAGGCTTGGCTCCCCCTCGTGGAGTAGGGGTTAGCTGCAGTGCACACACATTCCAAGGTCCAGATTTGCATCCCAGTGCAGACAGAAGCAGCCAAGATGAACAAAGTGCTTCTTCCTCCTCTCTGCCCACCCGCCTGCCCGCCTCTGCAGGCCTTCAAGCTATTCTCAGAACTATGAAAGGCTATTAGTCTTCAACTAACTGCACTTTAAAACACATTTCTGAGGATAAGAAATTATAAATTACAACTAAGAGCTCAGACTCTACAGGACTTGTAAGTTGCAATTTCACATGTGAAAACGAAGAAGTACCTTAGCAGTCCCCTGGGCGGGGAAAACGCGTAACACCTGACTTGTGGGTACGTGTTTCTGAGCATGAGGGCCAACAGGGCTGCAGCACCTGCGCCCAGGCTGTGCCCGACGAGGACAAGCCCATATTCCTAGAGGACAAAAGCAGGGTGAGTGAGTAAAGGTTAAAACACCAACAGCTAAAGACAGAAAAAACTGAAGAAATTTAAATCTCACAGGAGCAATGCTGAATGCTTGGCTCAAAATCCCATCATTGATGAGTCGTCGGTAAACATATCTGGCAGCTTGAGAAATCCCCTAAAATAGAAAAATGTGGCTACTGAACATGTGACAAGGCATGTTCCGTGATGACACACACTCCCTCGTGACTCCCCCGACAGCAATGAGCATCCTGCTCTCTGCTGGGCTCCTGGCCTGGTCCTGGCGCAGAGCATGGCTCAAAGCAGGCACTCAGCACATTGCCACGAACAGTGGGTAACATCAGGAACATCTTTCCGTGTCAAAAGACATTTCTGTCATACACAGAACTTTGCTGTATGAACATACCACAATTCCCTGTGGTTGGTCAGATGATAAGTGACGGTCTTTTAAAATGACATTAAGGCAAAGTTTTGAATTAGTGACACAGACTGCATTCACTGTTCCTGCAAAGGTAAAACTAAGACCATCCATCTGGCGCACACTGGTGGAGTAACAGTTGGATCCGATGCCTCTGGCTGAGTGTAGTCCACATCCCAAGGTAGGGAGGTGGCTGGGAGACCAACCGAGATGAACAACTAAATAAAGGTAAATAAAATGCTTCCTCCTCTCTCTGCCTGCCTGCCTGCCCACTCGCCTTCTTTCCTGTCTGCACCTTTCCTTTAAACAAGAAAGCACGTTCAGTCTCTATCACGCAGTCTCTACAGCACAACCCCAATGCCCAGCACCTGGGGCCTCCTGACACCTTCAGGAGGGACTCATTCCAGACTCTCCCTCCAGCGCGAAGATACTTTGAAACGTCATTGAGTCACTTGGGAAAGAGGCCTGTGAGCCACAGGGAGGCGGGTAGCTGGAAAAGGTGGAAGGCGCGCGGCCAAGGACGTGGAGGGGCTTTTGGAACCCCCAGCACTGCTGCTGGGAGGAGAACGCTGCACAGCAGCTGGCTGGTTCCTCAAAGGTTAAACACAGACCTGCCGTTGGACCCAGCACGCTCACTTCTGGGAATGCGCCCTGAAGGACTGAACGCAGGGACTCAGTTTCTGTACACGCGTTCACAGAAGCATCCCTTGCAGTTGCTCAAAGCGCCGTCAACGGCTTAACGGAGACGCAAAAGGTGTTACATGCGTAAGACAAGACTATTCGGTCACAGAAAAGGGGAGTCTGACACCTGCTATAATGCGGATGGAGCTTGAGGGCACTTGCATGAGACAAGCAGTGATGAAAGGACAAGAACCGTGTGACCCACTCACGAGGCATCTGGAATAAGCACAGCCTGGAGAAGGGCTTCAGGGGGAGGGAGGGACCACTTTTGGGGGCAGAGTTCTGTGGTGGCAGCATCTGAATTTCAGTGCCACCAGTCGTGCTTGCACAAATGGTTAAAAGCATAAACATACAAAACTTCACAAAGCAAGAGCAGCTCCACTTTGGGAGACTATCTTCCTTCGGGCGCGACGGTGAAACAGGAAGTTGGCTGACGGGTTTGAGACCTGGGGCTGTGGGGACAGAAAAGTAACTTTGACATTGCAAGCGCACCCCTGGGGCTCAGGCACAGATCATGTACAACCCTAGGACCCCAGTTCAAGACCCGGGACCAGGTGTGTGTGTGTAAGAAAAAACATAAAGCGCCCCTTGCAGCTGAGGTGGCTAAGGCGCAGGCTCTGAAAGCTGTGGACCAGGTTTGACACCAGAGATGCAGCTGGAAGGAAAAAATAAAAAGGAACATGGGTGTCACATGACCTGCATGATGACACCCAGGGCCCAGGCCAGCGTCAGTCTCTCGGGAACCCCGGGGGTTTGTACTGTGGGTCGTCTGGTAGGCAATGAACTTTCCTTACTGTGTTACTGTAATTACAAAGGAAGAATAGCATTTGACCAGCGTTCAAATGCCAACTTGTACTTATTGCACTAACTGTGTGGCTGCTGGCAAGGCCCCGCGGCTCTGAACCTCCTCTCTGGCGGGCAGATGCACACGCACGTACGAACACAGCTGCTCCCGCTGCACGGCCTGCTCACTCCGTCAGCATTAACGAGACACTCAGAGTTGGGAAAAGCCCGACCCCTTTGAGCTTCTCCCTAATGGAATGTTCCAGACCACAAACCCCTTCTACCTTGTGCGCTGAGCAGTCCTGTACCCCACACTCTACGTCGAGGGCCTCGCTCTCTGCTGACAGGTCTGTCAGGATGTCCTGTAAAAGTTCATCAGGAGAACAGGTGTCAGTGGGGTGAGCACGCAGGCCCAAGGTGGCGGACCGGCCTCTCTGCGCTCAGCGGGGACAGGACAGTCTCCTGGGTCGCTGGAGAGCTGAGCCCATGGTGCCTGAACCCACAAGAGAATCCCAAGCCACCAGTAGCTCCCTGGGACCTGCTGCACCCCAGCTCGGGGCAAAGCATGACAGTGGGGGAAGGGGGCACAGCTAAACATGGTCTATCCTCCCTCACTGCATGGGATGCGCACAGCCTGTACCAGGGTTCTCAGTAAAGACCCCTCCTGATCTCAGGAGCTCCCAGTCTAGACAGAGAGGTGGGCATACCCCCCCACCCACAGAGCAGCAGGGCTGTCTGAGCAAGGGAAGCAGGCGTGAGCCTGTAGGCACCAGGGGCTGTGCGCAGAGGCTGAGGAGCTGGTGTGTCCCCAGGGAGGCATCCTGTTGGGGGTTGGGGGGCTGCACAGCCACACAAGTTTCAGAGCCCCAGGTGACGGAGGATGTCAGGGATGGGAACTATCAGTGTGCATCTGGGAAGGGGCTAGAGAGGCAGGGTGTCACAGCTCCTAAGCATAACACACCAACACAGCTGTTGGCAGGGAACATGAACTTGGAAATTAAAAACAGTAGGAAGGTTCTAGAAGTCTCTGAATAGTGGCAACATCTGATCCATGGACAGGGAAAGGAAAGGCTGGGAAAATAAGACTAAAACAGGAGACAAGGCAGAACAGGATGTCACTGGCCCAGGAAAGTAGATGGGCCAGAGCAGGGGCACAGGGACAGCCAGACTCAGCAGTGGGGACTCCACATGCAATGCAGGGCAGGGAGTAAGCAGACCAAAGACAGCTGTGCCCTTGGTGAGCATCAGCGAGGGGCAAAGCCACCCAGGTGTCTCCTGAAGGTGCAGGTGCCCCAGGATTGGTCAGAAAGAGCAGAGGCGGCTGAGGCTTGAGCTCTGGGGTCTTGTGACATTTCCTGAGTCAGTGGGGAAGTGAGAACTAGGAAATGAGACTGAGGAACAACGACCAGGATCTGAGGCATCACAGGGAAGGAGAAGAAAACTTCAGAGGGAAGACGTCACCAGTGTCTCCACGAGGCAAGGCCCTCAGAGAAGGAAGAGGGACAGGTGGGGGTGTCTCTCACAGGCAGCATCTGGAGGAGTGGGTCATGTGGGGACCAGCGGGGGAGTGGTGACAGTGGTGTGACTCCTGACAGCAATGGTGAACTTACTGCCCCATTCTTGGATTTGGGGTGGAAACTGGAGCAGGGGTGCCTGGCCAGGAACATCCCAGGGAGTCCCAGGTGGGCCTAACGCTGCTGACATCATTGTTTCTGATATTTTTCACTTAAAGGGAAGTAACTTCACCCACTTTTCAAAGGGACTGTTTTTCCCCCCAATTCCTTCCTCAATTGCCACCCATGGTGCTTTCCCATGTCTCCTGCTGTGACTTGGGGTTTCCCCTCGGCTCTGGCAGAGGCCCTTCCATCTGCTGCCTGCTCATCAGTCACTGGCCCACCCTGGCTCCCAGGTCTGAGGGGTCGGGCTCCTGACCTGGAGAGACAGGGTTCCTCTCACAGCCACCACAACAGACTCCTTCCTGTGGTCCAGAGCCACCAGGAAAGGAAGCTCGTACACCTGAGGAGAGAGACGACAGCATGAGACCTAAAGAGTAAAAGCCCGCTCCCTGGACAGTGAGGCCAGTGAGGCCGGCCAGGCTGCCGTGACTCCAGGCAACAGCAATGAAGCCATACTAAGAACAAGGACAGGAGGGGCTGACCAAGGGACCAGTGCCCTACCCCAGACGAGATGACTGCTTTGATACTTTCAACATGACAAGTTTTAGGAAATGTGCTATCGTACCCAAAAAAGTACCTTTGCTTTCCTTTTTCTCCTTTTTCATGTCAGAGGCTAGTGTGCTGATGTAGTGACAAGGCAGGGACACGGTTCAGTTTCCTCCATCCTAACCCCCCACGGTTCTGCTGTCTGGAGGATAGTCCCACTTCCCCTTCTTCACCAAAATCCTAGTAGCACCAGGAGTCAACCTCTGGGGAAGGATCACCAGGTGCTGCTCCCCGAAGACTATTCCGGTTACACCCGAGACCCCGGGGCAAGGAGACCCTGCTCTGCAAGTCCAGGCAGGGAAGAGATCATGGGCCTGTGACATCCGCTTCCATTCAGAACCAACCAAGGGGGAAGTTGTGATTCTCAGCTCCGGACTCAGACCCAGAGTCCTAAGAGAACAGCAGTGTCCTGGGTTCAAGCCTCCACTTGGCCCTTCCTGCCATGTGATGTCAAGCAAAGTGTAAGGTCTCTTGGTTTTGAGGGAGGAAGCCATGGCACCTGGCTCTTAGGGCTGGTGTGGAGATGAGCATGATGCCTAGCTGGCAGAGGGAAGGCCACTGGCCCCTGGCACAACGCTGTGATGTAGGCACATTTACCGTGGGAGTGAGGTTGTCTCTACAGGAGGGACTGACCAGTCAGCGTCCTGTGGGGCTCCAGGAAAAGCTCACAGAGCAGTCACAGCTCTCTGTGAAGACTCAACCTTCTTTAAAGCAGTTCTTTCTGGCATTTCCACTCAATAAGAGACACTGCAGAGAAGATCATGCCACACCCGACTCACTGAGGACATTAAAACAACACCCACATCTGGCCGCAGCCCACATACCCTGATTTAGAGGGGTTGGCGTGAGATGTGGAGTAGGACTTCTTTTTCAGTTCCCCAGTGGTGCACTGCCGTGGCTCAGGATGCTAAGGCACAGGACATGTAAAGCCAGTGGGTTCAAGACTGGGGCCGGGAGGAAAATAAACTCTCCAGGGGATTCTGAAGGGCAGCAGCTGGGAGCCAGGGCAGGGAGAAGAGCACTTCCTGGTTCCCCAAACAGTCCACACATGGGAGTCCTCTCAGGGCTCTGAAATCTGATTTAACTGATCTGGGGTGTGGCCTGGGCTCCCGTCTTCTATTAGTGTGAGAGGCCCTGCACCACCGTTTGATGCAGGTGAGATCACGTGGAAGGTTATGAAGCAGCACTGAGGATGATGGGCTGAAGCCGAGAGGCAGCTTCTGTGTGCGCTCAGGTCCTTCCAGGCAATTCCACCCACTAATGACTACTGTGGACGGTGCCCAGACACAGGGACGGGGACTGAGTATCTCCAGAAACCTGCCCAAGGTCAACACCAAAAGCAACCAACTGCTCTTTTTTTCTTTTCTTTTCTTCTTTTTTTTTTTTTAAAGGAAAGATGCGGGCAGGAATGACAGAGAGCAGGCAGGCAGGAAAAGAGGAAGAAGCATTTATTTTATTTAGTCGTTCACATTGGTTGTGCCCCCTGGCCCAGGTCTTAAACCTGGAACCTTGGGATGCATGTGGGACTGCTGCCAGCTGTACCAGACCGCCAGGCTAGCAGGGTGCACCCGCAAACTACTTATTAATAAAAGATGGGCCTCTGCAAAAATCACAGTAGGCTATTTCTGATGAAGACTTTTATTTCATTTATGTTCAGCCTGTATGGGTTTCAAGGGGGAGTGTGAACACCCTGAAGTGCTGACCCAAAATCTGAGGGTGGCGCACCCTGGCAGCCTAGTGGATAAGGCCACTCGATACAGTCCACAGACATCCCTAGGCCCTAGGTTCAAGACTCAGGGCTGTGGGGAACAACCCAGATGAACAACTAAATAAAACAAATAAAATGCTTCTTCTTCCCCTCTCTTCCTGCCTGCCTGCCTCTACTCACCTTCATTCCTGCCTGCACCTTTCCTTTGAAAAAAAAAAATTGAGAGCGAGCGTATATCTCTGAGAGTCTATGCACTTATTTCTGGGGGAATAATTTACATCTTCCATTAGAATCTCACAGAATGCCCAAAAGGACCTAAAAGAAGGCAAGACCCACCGTGTTAGAGACCCACCTTGTCATGAAAGCTTATGTGAATGAAATCCCTGTACTGGAGCCCCGTCGTGTGCAGGATGGAGCCAAAGTGGCAGTTGAGCTGATCCCCTCCAACCAGGTCATATTCTGTCGTTCTGTTCCTGAAACTTAAATGAGGTTGTCACTGTGCCAACCTGAGCTGCTTACCAACGAGGGTCAACCCCTGCCACTCATCTTCCCAGCAAACGCCAGGACGAGACGTCTACGAATTTCAGGATGCAGACCGACTAATGTGTAATGACCTTTCAAACATAAATATCTTTCTGTGCATTTCTCACTAATTTTTACGCATGGAATTATATTACTGCTTTACATATTCAAAAACAAGTTAAGGCTGGGAGACCTGAACATCACCAGAGATGAGAAATGTGTCATCGGGAGGCCCCTGCAGGGGACATGCTGTCCCTCACTGCGCCTCCCCACCCGGCTGTGTAGTCTGACTCAAACCACGAACAAACTGCCAGACACATGCAAACTGAGGGCCAGCCTACAAAATCTCTGGACTGCCCTCACAATGTCCACGTTGCCAGACACAACATGAGGAGGCGATGGGGACAGTCTTGGGCCGAAGGGAGAGCTGCTGTATGGGACATCACTGGGACAAGTGGAACAGCATGGACACAGGATGTGCCAGCTATACTGTTGCCTGTGAAAGTTCATCTTCTGAGGAAACACAGGCTGAAGGAATTCACGATAAAGGGGAATAACGTCTGCAAGTAAGTCTCCAGTGATTCAGGGGAAGAAAGAGTGATACAGCATATGTGACAAAAATGAGTCACCCTGGTGACTCTAGATAAAGGACATATGGGAGTCTTCTTACTGCTCTTGCAAACTGTTGAAATATTTCAAAATAGAAAGCTTTCTCTGAACAAAAATGTGACTATTTTTAGAAAGGCTGGGCACCCTAACCAGAGGCATCCAGGAAGAAAAGGCTTCAGGCTGAGCCACCTACCAGTCACTGCCAATCCTGCACAAGCCTGTCAAGGGGTCTCTGTAAACATGTAGAGGCCACCCGTAGGCTGCTGCTGCGAACCGCATGTAATGGTGGCAGTTCTCTAATTCTGTATCCAAATCAGCTTCCTGTGAGAGAAGGAAGAGAGCTCTAGTTTAGGGGAGCCCTCTGTAGAGAGGGCTGAGATACCAGAACTCAAGATCTTAAACCTGAGTCCAAGCACACCCTGGCGGAGCAGCCATGGACAACTGCCTCCAAAGGAGCAAGTCAGAGACCCCAGGGGAAAACAACCAGTGTGAACAAGTAAATTCAAATAAAAGCTGCTTTCTCCTCCTCTCTCTTCCTGCCTGCCTACTCCCCTTTATTCCTACTTGTACCTTTCCTTTGAAACAAAGAAGGCACGCCCTGGTGGCTTAGCAGATAAGGCCACTGGACACAGTCATACATCCCAAGGACCAAAGTTTGAGACCTGGAGCTGGCAGAACAGCAGTGAATACAATGAACAAATAAATAAAAACAAATGAATGCTTCTTCCTCCTCTCTCTCCTTGCCTGCCTATTCACCTTCATTTCTGCCTGCACCTCTCCTTAAAAAAAAAAAAAGAAAGAAAGAAAAAAGAAAAGGCTGAATAAATATTTTTTCAAAACCTGAGTCCAATTCCTGCTTCCTCCCTTTCTTTGTTCACTGGAGAAACAGCTCAGAGGACATCCACAGGGAAAACTGGTCTCTAAATACAGGCTGAGACAGACTATTCTACAGGAATGCAACAAGGATGGTGGGAGTTAGGAGCAAAACCTGTCTCTCTTCTGGCTCCTGGTGAAATGTGATGGATTGCTGCAATGAGTGAGCTGCTGCAAACCAGTGGCTTGAGTAATGGGCAGGGAGGCAGACAGCTCTGTGTAGCTTTCTCTTTTAAAGGCATAAACATCTGGGGCAGCAAAACTTTCATCAGGTCCAGAGAAGAAAACAAACACGCCCAGGGGCAAGCAGATCCCATCTCAGAAGGAACTTTTCTGATATTAGATTCCAATAGCCAATTTCCTACAAAGAAATGCTTTAAAAATATAATGGGGAGATGTAGCCTGATGGCTCAGGGGTTCAGCCTGTGCCTGGCACGCAGTCCACTAGCAGCCTGAAGCCCCAGGTTCATGGCCCAGGGCCAGAGGAAACAACTAAAATGAACAACTAAATGTATAAAATGCTTTGTCCTCCTCTCATTTCCTTCCTGCCTGTTGCCTACCTTCCTTACTCTAAAAAAAATTTTAAAATACAGAGAAATACAGCCTGCTGGCTCAGATGGGGTATACACTATGTTAACCAGGGACCTGGTTTCACAACCTGGGTTTGAGGGGGAAAAGTCAAAAGTGAACACATAAATAATGCTTTTTCCTCTTCTCTCTTCCTTCCTACCTGCCTTCCTTGCTCTTAAAAAAAAAGGATGGTGAACTGGCCAGGAATGGGTTCCCTCTACCAGGTGATGATGAGATGTCACCTGACGTGACAAATTACAAAGCAGCAGAAGCCACAAATAACAGGTCCAAGTCACGGCTCCTGTAGAAAGTTCTGCCACCACCTGCATACATGTGTAAGACTCACCAACAAGTGTAAACTGAACAGCCCAATGGAAACCCAGGCTTACCTGGGAGGACCCTGGGGAATGACTCACGACCTCGTCGGGCTCCTGCGTATTCTGGATGTTGTCCTGCTGCTGGTGAAGAAGGCTGAGGCCTGCTGCGATGTCACTGGGCACCAGATCCGTGTCCTGGATGGAAACCATAATGGCTTGTAAAACCCAACAGGTACTGCTTGAGCCCCTTAAAATGCAGTTTACTAGAGTTCACATGCACACAAGCACGCAGGGAAACAGCCATGTGATCCTGGCCCGCCCTGGTGGAGCAGCAGTGGGGTTAATCACCTCCGAAGGGGCAGGCCACATGCCCCTGGGTGCGAGTCCCGGCCTGGCGGGGAGCAACCAGTATGAACAACTAAATTTAAAAAAAAAAAATTAAAAAAAAACAGAGATGCTTTTTCCTCCTCTCTTTTCCTGCCTACCTGCCTGTTTGCCTTGATTTCTTCCTGTATCTTCCCTTTAAAAAAAAACAACAAAAGAAGCCCTATATTCCTTTCAGGACTCTTTTTGTGGGCCTAATGATTTTCACTATACTGTCCTCAGACAAATCCACTGGAAACCTTAAAAAAAATTTTGTTACTCCCTGTGTTCAGATTCAAACATCATTTCCAGTGACTTCACATCTTTTGTAAGGTGGGGGAGTAAAGGGATAAATTCACCATCTTTGTAGTAAGGGTAGATTTTAACCTGTCTATACTCTTTGCTACTCAAGATGCCATCAAGGTTTTCTTAAAACAGTTCACGGTATGGATTTGTCAAACTGAACTTATACTGTCTTGAGCCTGACTGTGCCCTTCCTTCAGGAGGGACATGGAGGCAGGAGTCGTCAGCCACCTCCAGCATATCTGGCCAAGAAGGAAGGCCCCGCTGAGCCACCGACTCTGCCTGAGGTGGAGGCTGACACAGCCCTCTAAGAATAACCAGGTTCTTTTCCCTTCTCCCAACTATCTTATCTACTTCACTTTTAAAGAGAGGGAGGGCGACGGGAGGGAGAAAAGAAGTAAGGAAAGAGAGAAAATAAAGAGGGAGGGAGGGAAGGGAAGAGAAGGGAAGAAGCATTTAAGGGAGGGAGGGAGGGAGGAAGAAGCATCTTTATTTTAGTTGTTTTTTTTTTTTTTTTTAACCCCAGTCCCAGTTCTCAAACCCAGGTCCTTGGACTATATGTAGGTATCTCTCTCCAAAAGATCTCAAGACCATGGTGAAACACTCTTTTAAAATTATATAGCAGGGCACGCTTCTCTATACCCCCATGGAGTCTGCAGCTATGACCTGGGTCATGAGACAGAGCCAGCCTGGACAGTGCAGTCAGACACCATAGAGAATGAGGAAAAGACAGGCAGGAACAGAGGATATGTACGAAACTCCTCTCTGGTCTCAACACTAAACCTAACAGCGGCTCATCCGAGGGTGTTATATGAAAAGACAAAATCACACACTGGATCTGAAAGAAAAATGAGTATTTCCAGATCACTGAACAAATCACCCTAGAATGATGACACCCTCTGCACTGCAATAGTTGATTCCAACTTCCCTTCAAAAGTAGAAGCATCTATTGTTTCTATAATGATAGAAAGGAGAGAGAAGCCAAGGTCTGATTTATGACGTTGCTGGAGTACCACTGGAGGAGACAGAAAAAGACAGCCAGCAAATTGCTGTCCAAATGCACAGGCTCCAGGCTCCATTACTGAGCTCCTTAAAAAGGACATCTGAGTCTCGATGGTGCAACGAGCAGGTGTCAGCACGAGGCCACGCCGACCAGAGAAGGGGGCTCATGGGTGATGCTCCCTGGGAAACTGGAGTACTCACACCGGGGAGGTCCCTTCTCCCGCTCCCAGCACGCCCACAGATTACAAATTTTCCAAATCTGTTTTTATGTGATCAAGGGAATTGACTCAAAATACAGAGTACTCATCTTAACAAAAGAGGCAGAAGAAAGAGACCAAACCAGACCCCTCAGCTTACTGAAAAGTAGGTTGAGAAAAGCTCTGCCGTACTCGAAAAAGCAACTCGAGTGTGGTCGTCTTTCCCAATGCAACAGCACAAGAGCTTCATCCTGGTTTCCCACACGCTTGTAGCTGCTGTCTTGAGGCCACTCAGTAACTGGCTTGACTCACGGCTATCCAGGTGGTTGGGACCAGCCGAGGCATATGGAGCCACTCTCCCACCGAGAGGGTCAAAAACTATGACAATAGTGAGCACGGTGGAGGCAATGATAATCCAACTGCAACACAGAGAAGAAAAGGCTTCATGGCGGGGCCTATGTCCAGAGGCAGGAGCCAAAGGCTCCCTCCTTGGGGTCAGTTCCCATTTCAATAACTGTATAGTTACTGAGGAAGTTGGGACTCTCACAGAACCTGGCTGAAGCAAACTGTTTCTGCTAGAAAGTTCATTGTGCATCAAACCCCACAAAGATTAGAGCCCTGAAAGGAAAGACGACAAAAGGAAAAAGATGCTATCTAGTGGCAAAGTTGCAGCGCAGGCAGGGAAGCAGCTAGAAACTGTTCTCCGCTCCCCAGCCGCTCCCCACCCCAGCCCGGATTATGACCAAGGCCTGGCTCTTCACAGTGACTCAGGGTTCTTAGCAAAACCAAAAGAATTCTACCACATGATAGATACTGATAGGCATTTCACGCCTACATTTAAATGTTTCTAGAATGCCCAAGCTATGCTGGGCACTGTGGTTTGTGAGCGCCCCTGCTGCTGGCAGATGAGCCTCTGTGAAGGGACTCTGCTGCCCCTAGCGGTGGCCCCAGGAAGGCCGCAACCACTTCCCCACCTGCCACCAGCCCAGGTGACTGGAGTACTGAGACTTTCAGCCCAGAAAACGCAAAGCTCTTCTTCCCTGTCACACTTAATGATATCATTTCTTCCAGTTTTTGCCCTTGTTTTGGTCTTTAGGTTTTCTGCCTTCTTGTAAGAGGGAGGAAATGCAGAAAAATGAGGCCAGTAAGAAAGAAAACTACATTAAACATGCAGAGTGGAAGGTGAATCATTTCTCATGTCACGGCTGTCTCTAAATTTTTAATGATTTACTCAAAAAAGTTCAATTTATAGCTATTTAGGAAGCCTGCATAACAGTGGGCTCTCTGTAGTTACTCAGAAAGGTCTGTTTACTTACATCTCCAATGCATGTCAGACAGGAAACCCAAAGACAGACAACCTCACCTGACAATGACGGTTGCAGTGATGCCATTCATGACTGTCCTGTCACACTGAATGCCATTGGCTACCCATGCAGCGCCCAGAGAAGCCCAGACCATCTCCGGCAGGAAGAGCGCCAGGCGGACGTAAAGCAGCTTAGACATGGACTTCCGGGGGCCAGGATTGCAAATGGTTCCTGAAACAGAAACACTCGCACCAGTCACTGCTTCTTCAGAGGTGGAAGTTTCCTTTCTGCTAAAGCGCAGCTCTTCACGCATGTAACTGCCACCCACCAGCAAGCCTTTGCTACTTGAAACTGGCAATCGATGCCTAAGTTTGAGGGCAAGTGGCAGAGAGAGGAATGGGAAACAGGACAAAAACCTCAGATTTCACTTCTTAGACTTAGACTTGGTAGGATTTAAAAACACTTGGATTCCAAAGAGTATCACCGTATTATTACCAGGCAAATCAGGCTTTGAAGGTGCTGTTAATCATTATGCTGGGATAATTAACAGAACACACAACTGCCCCAAGCAGAGTTAAGTCATCTGAGTTCAAAGAGCCAGAAAACTAGCTCCTCAGCTGCGGGGCGGGGTGGGGGAGGTGGGGGTCAGTTAGCGCCCCCCCCACTCCCGCTGTGTAATCCTCACAGGGGCAGAAGAGTCTGCCACCCACTGAACAAATGAGGAAGCAGAGGCTCAGGAGCTCAGTCAGCACTTCTAAATGAGAACCCAGCTGGGGTCTGCATGACCCTAGTTCTTTGCTCACCAGCACCCCATGGTCCTCGCTTTTGAGAGAGAACATTTCCGATTTACGAGACCACTGGGAGAAGCCTGATGTTTGAACACAGCATTTTTACTGCATTTATAAAACAAATCCAAGTTTCAAGAGAGGTCTGTGTGCTTTAATTCTTTTATTTTTCATAGAATTATGCCTAGAAAACATTTTTATTTTTAGATATCTATTCTGTGCTTTTTTCCCCTTTCAGAAAAAGTTGTGATAAACACTAATTTAGGTAACATAAAAATGCCACATGATTAAAACAAAACCAATGATGATAAAAAAAAATGTAAGAACTAAAGAACGATTTGGTATGGACGTAGTATTTAAATTCTAAAAAGTTATGGTCTATTAGAATGAATTCTTTAGAGTCATATTTTAAAGTATTAGACACCATCAGGTCTCACTTTTAGGCACAGAGACAATGTCACGATAACAGAAACAGACCTCTCAGGGACGGATAACGAAAGCAGGTTTGTAAAATCTCAGTCACATATTTGGAGCTTGTTACTGTTTAGCCAATTGCTTGAGACCCAGAAAACAGTGTCTGCACCCAAGCACGCCTTGCTTCCTGGAAGGTTGGGGTTCAGTCAGGGAATATCCTAAGGCTGCCAGCATTGCCTGGACCTGAAACTCCAACATAGCACAAATGAAGTAAATACCTCACAAGGAGGCAGGAATTGGGATTCTGATTAAGGTTCCATGGAAGAATAAGATATTGAAAAAGCTTCCTGTGTATAGTAATGCCTGCCCAGAAGAACATTTTTCTTTTTAGATATTTATTTTCTCCTCAAGATAAAGAGTGAGGACCTGGATGCTGCAGTGGACTCTGATGTTGATGACCCCAGAATTAACTAGCATGGTGACATTCCTGCATTTAAGGTCCTCAACACAGTCCTGGTTAAATAATCCTACCATCCTCCACCAGGCAAATTTACATAAGAGCAACAAAAGGCAGGCAGATGTCACAGAATCTTTGGATTGGACACCCCCAGTCCTGCAGGGCTCTCCTCTGTCCAAACCAAATCCAGCAAAGGGCAGACCTTGTGAGGTGAGTGTTCTTCTATCAAGATGTAGTGGTTTTGAGGGTGGGCTCCCTAAGAAAATCTCCCAAACAGCTGAACAGTTGGACTTCCTAAGGAAGAGTCTCAAGTCAAAAGCAGGCTAAGCAGAACAATGTCAACATTTTTCCGAGCCAAACTATACCGATGGGCAAGATGACAGGTAAACAGACACACATCAGTCTTTCCAAAAAAGATGACAATTCTATTTGCAATGAATGCACCCTCTACAACCTGTGTTAGCCAAAAGCTAAAGAAACATTGTCTTTCAGCTCAAATGACAGATTAACTATTGAGCTGAGCTGACTTATGCAACAAAAGGAGCAATGCAAGTTATCCACATATCAAGATAAAATTCACCAATGGGTTGACAGTTATTAAAATATATATATATATATAATTTACGATTTTTAAAGAACTCATTGATTTTGAGCAGATAATACGTGTGATAGGGAAATTTCAACTAGCTCAAATAAGCGTGTAGGAAATATTAAGCCTTATTTCCACGATGAACCCGTCTTTCAGGTACCTTTCCTAAGAGTAAACCTATGACTTGAGAGTCTCAGAGTCTGCACATAAACCCAACAAATATCATCCAAATCCTTCAGAAGAAAGTAGCAAACTACACACACCATGCTCAGTATATCAGAACCTCATCTACTCACAAGACAGTTCTCATGCTTTTTAATAGGTGCACAGCAGACACCTCACCTAACCAGTGGGCTACTCCCACGCATCGAGTTTGCTCCGATCAACAACCAACACTGCAATGAATATTCCTTCAAGTACTTCTTTGCACACAAATACATACGAAAAATTTGATACACACTCACACACACAGCCAAACTGTACTTTCAAGCGAGTCAGTCAACTTACATTCCCATCAACAGAATGAGCTGCCTGTTTCTGCTCAGCCTCTCCATTTCAATGTATTTTCTAGGTAAAAGTATGATCATTGAGATGGAACATTTCTTATATACGTAACAGTCATTTATAATTATTTTACTGTCATGATCTCTGCTCATTTTTCTACTGGCTACTCATCTTTTTATTTATTGTATAGGCTCTTACACATTAAAGAGATTGATCCGAAGGCTCATGCTACAATATTTTTCCATTTTTTTCTTATTTTCACTTTACTAAATTTTCACATAATATTTTTAAGGCATACATATGATTTAATTATTTGTAACAAACTGGTGACTACACTAACATGTTTTATAACATCATGTGTTCGGTCCAGCTGTACCGTCTCTAGCCCCACCGGCAGCAGAATTCCAAGTGAAACTGTTTAAATTAGCAAAGATTTATGCCGACACAGGGACTGAGTGGAAGGGAGGGCTGCGGGCGGTGGGGCTCCTCCTGCTCCCCACGGCCTTGCCCTCCTGGACAGTGCCTGGGGATACAGCAGGATTCAGCAGCTCATTCGCATACCATCATCCAGGAAGAAAACACGTTGAGCAAGGAAGGACTTTCCCAGAAGTCCCCGCACAAACCCCTGAATTTCTCTCGCCCAGACTGAGTGATGTGTCCATTTCTGAACCAAGTGCTGACCGGGGTTGGGCAGAGGGTCAGCTTATCTGACACATACTCATATGTGATGGGTAGGGAGACATCCTGACTAAAACTGGGTCCTGTTTGGAGGAGGTTGCTGGGCAGGCAACATACCCATGATACCACCCTGCGCCTTCAACCAACGCTTCCTGAACTCTGAGCACAGGCATGTACTGTGAACCCTGAGGGAATATGGCCATCCATCTATCACAGGGGTCTGAGGTGTCCCAACACCACCAAGAATACCTGAAGGCAAACTATTTTTCTTCCATTTTTTTAAGGAAAGGTGCAGACAGGAAGAGAGAGGAGGAAGAAATATTTTAGTTAGCTGTTCAACTTTGTTGTTCTTCCTGGTCCTGGGGCGCAAACCCTGGTCCTTGGTATGTGGACCAGGTACATGGACTTGGTATGGGGACTACGTCAGTCAGGCAGCAGACTTGTTCACTAGACCACTAGGGTGTGCCAGGTGGAAAAAATTTAAGAAGAAAATCTTATAGGTACTGCTTCAAATCTGAACTGAAGATTACAGTTGGAAACAGTGTTCTAACTAGAAAGTAACATGAACAAAAAGGGCAAAGCAGTTAGATAACGCTGTATCTGAAACAACCAAGTCAAACCACTAAATATCTTTCAGAAATTCTGATTTTATTAAGAAACTTGATCAAAGCATTCCCTCACCGCCTAAAGGTTAAGTCTGCTGGGTGCAGGTCACATACATCTGAGGGACCCAGGTTCATGACCTGGGGGAAGGGGTTACAACCAAGATGAACAATTAAGTAAAACTCCTCCTCCGCTCTCCTTCTGCCTGCCTGCCTATGCTCACCTTCATTCCTGTACCTTTCTTGAAACAAGTAAACAATCAACTGTGCTAAAGCCACACTGTACATATTCAGGTCCTTACCTTCCTTCAGCATCCAGCACTAATGACAATCCACACTCAGGAACTGAAAGACCGCAGAACTGGAAACTTCTTTGATTCAGACTCCCCATGGGTATGTTTTTAGAAGCATCCTAAAACATACATCTTTTCTACCTATTAGTACAGTAAGCAGACAAATGTCATGTTTCTTGGTCACCCAAAAACCTGAAGTCTTTTTCTCATGAAAGAGAAAATAGCTTTTTCTCTTTGCCACTACCATTTCTTTCCCCACCATGAACTGACACCTTTTAAGTTTCAGTCTATCAGAACAAACCATCCAGATATTGATTCTCTCACCCACTGTATCAGCTACTCCTTCTGAGTTTTTTCAACATCTACAAACTAATAAGCCTGCCTCCGACATCCCAATTCAAGCAATGAGAAAATACCGGAACATGGGCATGCCACGTAGCACTCACTTTGACCACTGGGTTTTTTATTCACTAGTGCATTTCTGTATCAGTCACTGGAGTGCTCAGGTCATCCCCAAAACCAGAGCAATTAAACAGTGATGGTGTCCAACATTTCAGAGATGGTCTCCACTAAGAGACTGTCTGCAGAAAACTATTAACGCGTACAGAAAAAACTAATTAAGAATAGGTATAGGGTACGCCCTGGTGGCCTAGCAGTCTAGTACACTCACAGAGTGGTCCCACATACATCCCAAGGTCCCAGGTTCAAGACCAGGGCTGGCAGGAACAACCAAGGTGAATATCTAAATCTAAATAAAACAAACAAAGTAAAAAAAAAATAGGTATAACTCTTACACCTCATTAATAAAAGGATAAATAACCCAATTTAAAACTGGATAAGGGATACAGACATTTCTCCAAAAATAGTAATACAAGAGGTTAATAAGCATATAAAGGTGGCTCAATATCACTAGTCATCAAGGAAATGCAAGCCAAAACCACAATAAGATACTATTTCACATCTGCTAAGATGGTTAGAACCAGTAAGTCAGATAAAAGCATGTCTTGTTGAGGATGCCAAGAAACTGGAACTCTTAGATATTGCTGATGGAAATGAAAACTGGTGTAGCCGCTTGGAAAATAGTTTGGCGATTCCTCAAAAAGTTACGCTTTAGAGTTACAATAAGGTGTAACAATTTCATTCTTGGTACAAATCCAAGAGAAACGAAAACATGTCTACACAAAAATGCGTGTGCAGATGTTATAGCAGCATTAGGTATTATAGTCCAAAAGTGGAAACAACCCAATGTCTCTTAACTGGCTGAAGGTTAAGTAAAATATGGCCTATCCATTCACTGCAGTATCCAGTCATAAACAGGAATGAAGTACTGACACCTGTTACAACATGGATGAACCTTAAAAACATTATCTAAGTTTAAGCCGGACCAACAGGTCCCACAGCCCCTCCTACATGACATTCAGAACAGGTAAATCTATGGAGGCAGAGAATAGACTGGTGGATGCTTAGAGCTGAGAGAGTTGGGGAGAAATGCGGAGTCAATGCATATGGTTACAGGATTTCTTTTGGGGGTGATGAAAATGTTCTAAAATTGACTATGATGATGGTTGCATAACTGTAAACAGACTAGAAACCACTGAACTGTACACTTGAAATGGATGAATTGTATAGCATGTGAACTATATCACTATAATGCTGTTAAAAAGAGTTGCTGCCGGACAGGAAAGGCCGTGTCTTACCTCTCATGCTGACACACACTATGGCTGACAGGACACATATAACAACTGCCAGCAGAACAAGGAGGATGATCAAGTAGCTGCTGAGCAGGGCTCCACCAGCACAGCCCAGCTTGCCTCTGTGCATGAGATACAAAGTCAGGATCCCAATCCACCTGCCAAGAAACAGGGAGGCTCAGAAATGGAATCCAATGAGCTGCTTTGGAAAACATGACAGGAAAAAAATAAAAGGAGTTTTATTATATCTAAAACCAGGCGAGGCTTCCTTGGGATATAATTTCCATCCATAAAAGATCTAAGTCAACCAAAAAGTATGACCTTCTGGGAGTAAGAGTTTTACCCATTTTATGCTTACATAACTTCTTATTCTATGTCTGCTATGATACATGAGAGTCATTTAAAAGCCTTCAGCAGGCAAATATGTGGGCTGTTGTGTTGGAAAACAGCCCCATTCGTGACAACTCTATGCTTGTTACGTATTAACAGGAGCATTTTTTTTTTTTTTTTTACTTCTATGGATGAACAAGGAATTGACAAGCCCACATTGTCATCTGCTATGTGTGATACAAAAAAAACAAGGGTTCAAGAAGCAAGCTATGAAAAACTGTTCCATGGCAAACACTGCCAAACCTGAAAGGATCAGAACTGTGGGCTCATATCTTATAATCCACTGCAAAATGAAAGACAACAAAAACCACACAAAGTAACAGTGACAGGTCACCTGAGGCATTTTAGCCTCTAGAGATACAAATGCATTAGAGATTCAAGCCTAGTGTGGAACTGGGCTAGGTAACTTCTATGTTTTTGTCAGCTTTGTGATGGTATGTCTGTCTGAAAACAATGAGAAATGATCTCAGAAAGACTCGGCTCTAAAAACCGAAACTAGTGAGCGGCAGAGCCTAAGCGCCCCTGTTCATCCTTTCCCCTACCTTTCCTAACTGTGCTCTTCACCTTTGCTCAGAAGCAGTGGTTACAGACTTCACACCTCCACTTCCACACTTTGAAAGACAAGAGCACATCTGCCCAGGCTGCCAGCGGGTGGGATTCGGTCGCAACCGACTCCAGAAGGGCTCCGAGGGTGTTGGTGCCCATTTTTCGCCGGGCAGGCACAAAGTGCTGGACTTTGCAGGCGGCGCGCCGGGAAGAGGAGAGTGGCTACCCTTGGCTCCGGAAGGGACAATGGCTTTTGTTCGGGCCTAGGTGTCGCGGCGGGACATGCGGGGGTGCGTGGGGTGCGTGGATCGTGTCCTGCAGCGCCGACACCCGGGCCGCGGGTTCCCTTGCGCGACCCCGGAGCTTCCCTGCGCGACCCCACAGCCCACGGCGCAAATTCGGAAGCAGCATGCGCCATCCAGGAGTCCCCTGGGCAACCTAGGTGCCCCTCGCGGAACCTCATGCCCTATAAGTGACCCCGAGCCCGGTCTACCTGCTCTGGGCCTCAGTTTACCCTCCGTAAAGTGAAGAGGCTGACAGCACCTACCTCACTGGGCGGCGGTAAGAGGGCTCAGCTAAGTCACCGCCAGCGTCACCACCTCGGACCGCTCGCCCCGCTGCCTCCAAAGCCCTCCCCACCGCAAAGCCCGGCGCCCTCACCACAGCACCCGCAGGAACAGCTCGAAGAACCCGGGGAAGACCAAGTCATCGCTGCCGATAGCCCAGCGCCGGCCGAAGAGCACTATCCCGGGCATGGCGAAGGTCGGACTGCCGGCCTCGGGCCGGCCCGCCGCGCACTTGGAGCCACTTGCAGCCGCGGGCGCTCCCACAGGCGCCTGCGGGCGGAGCGCGACTCCACGTCCGCGCACGCGTGGGCGGAGGCCGGCGCACGCGCAGTGGGCCCGCCGCGGTCTCCGCGCCTGCGCCGATGCGCCGACCCGCCGGCCTGCACGACGTCGGAGTTTTAGGAGGCGCTTTCGTCCAAGACCGCGGTTCGGCGGGTACTTGATTTTTCCGGAGGGGTTCTCGGGCTGGAAGAAGCAGGCAACCCAGAGACCCTCCGTCGTTGGAGGTGGGCTTGCGCACTTGCCCAGGTGGGCGCTGGAGGCTGCGCTGGGGCGTTTCTGTAGTTGAGTTTGACTCCCACCCTCCCGCCGAACGGAGCAGGCTGTCCGGTGCCGCCGTTTTGACCACTTTTCAACCGTGGTCGGCACACATTCTTCTCTGCCTTCCCGAGGCGGACCTCCTCCTGCTCTCCCTGCCGGCAGTGTCCCCCTCCCGCCAGTGCGCTCCTCTGAGATCAGACCCGGCTGCCTCGGACTCCTGCCCTCCCAGAGGCTTTCCCTTCTCACACAGCGCAACTCCGTAAATGCATGTCTGTCTGCCTCTGCCACTTGGGCTTACTATCCTCTCCCCCCCACCATCCTCACTGACTGCCACCTTTTTCTCCCCTGAAATACACCAAGCTCATTCTTATCACAGCTTTTACAGCCCGTTTCCTCCACCAAGTTTGCGTCTCCCGAGGCTCTTTCCATGTCACTCTTACTTAACTTGGACCTCAACCTCGTGTCACTGCCTCGGAGACCTTTTCTGGCCTCTGTCTAAAGCAGCACACCCAATCCTTTAACCTGCTTTGGTTTTCTTGGTAGTACTTGACAGCTGACATGTTTATCTCCCGTCTCACCTTAAAGTGTACATTTCCATTTACATTGTCCATCTTGTTATTTGCTCTGAACATAATAGAGCACTTTTTTAAAACTGACCCCTGGTTTTTGAACCTGGTTCAGTCGATTTTCCATGGCATGCATCTCAGCCGCCGGAGTCACGCCTTGTAGATACTTATTAAAGTGTTTGATGAATGAACAAACAAACTCATTAAATGTCAATATCTTCCAAGCCTAAAATTCCTTAAGGGATCTTCTAAAAGGCAAAAATTCAGGATTAAAAGTAATACTATTGACGTTGTATTGATGGCTATGAAAATGATACAGGGAATTATAAATAGGGAAGGTAATACGTTTTTATAGAATCATTCAAAAGAAATGTTTCTTGGGTAGTTGTGTCCAGAATTAACTTAGATCAGGGAAGAGTTCCCTGAAGAAAATATTAGAGATCTGGAGGAAGAGGAGTTAAAGAGGGTGATTTTGAAGGCAGGAGGTTGTGCCTGTATTAGTAAAGTTTTTGTGGGGCGCACCCTGGTGGCTTATCCCTTCTAGTACACCCTGGGAGTAGTCCCACATACATCCCAAGGTCCTGGGTTTATGACCCTGGGCCCAGGGGAGCAACCAATGTGAACAACTCAATAAAATGCTGCTTCCGCCTCTCTCTTCTAGCCTGCCTGCTCTCGTCTTCATTCCTCCCTGCACCTTTCCTTAAAAAATATTGTCAACTTAAGTTGTTAAAAACAATAAAAACCACCCACAAAATGATATAATTTCAGAGGTAGTAAACACATTTAAAAAATTGTTTTTAAGTTCTAATCATTACGAGTATGTTGTTTCTATGTAAGATTATTCCATTGGTCAGTTAGATCTATTTTAACTATCATACAAGGCATATTCTTTCCTTATTATAGACACAGGATTGTCCACTTTCTGCTTTTAAAAGTAGATCTAAGGATTATCTATTTTAATAATCATTTTTTTATTTCCAAAATGAAATATCCAAGCCAAGCATAGCTCTTGAAAAGGTACATGACCCATCATGATTTTTTTTTTTAATGATGAAATAATTTAAATACTGAGATGCCTGACACCTAGGGACCCACCATCTGGATTTAACAAGGGATTAACACCCTGCTATATTTACTCCATCTTAAATTTTGAAAAACAGACCTTTTTATCCTTCTCTTTTTTTAAGATGCAGCGAGGAATGAAGGTGAGAAGAGAGAGGGAGAGGAGGAGGAATTTTATTTAATTATTTATCTTGGTTGTTCCCCGACTGCTGGTCTCAAACCTGGACCGTTGGGATGTTTGTGGACTGCGTCCAGCAGACTTAACTGTTAAGTCATCAGGACATGCCTCTCTGCTTATTATTTTCAGGTTAATTCCATGCTTTATTTGCAAATTAAATATTCTTGAGACTTTCTTGACATTTCACTTTATATTAACTTAGAAGAATTGCAGTCTTTACTCTTTCATTTTTCTAAATCAACTGATTCATATCTTCCTCTATTTCTCTAGTTTCTTTAGCACTAGACTTGCTTTGAGTAAATCCCTGTCCCGAATAAAATTAATACCCTTGCAGGTAATGTTCACTGCTATGTTGGACGAGTTGGGGGAGGGGCTAGTTTTAGCCTGGTAATCTTTTAGGAATTGGGTCTTTTTCTAAGTATTCTTTAAAGTCCTCAGATACTTGGTTCTCTGGACCTGTAGTAAACAAATCACATTTTTAGTTTCAGGGAACACCAGTTTACAGAACTATTTATTGTCTTAGAAACTTTATTAGATGAGTAAAGAGGCTCTATATTTCCCTTTTGTTTTAGTAAGTCACGTGTAGTGTAGTACTTGCTAAAAACTTACTTTTTAAGTGCCCAAGACCAAATTGGGAGTAGAGGTCTGGAGGATTGCATTCTAGTAGTAGTATTTTTTAAGTATCCTTATCATTGTCTAAAAGGATTTGTGCTGTATTATGTTGTAACTTTCTTTTAAATTGCAAGAGTACAAGGCAATTGTTTCAGAATTGGAGAAAACATTCAGCAAGGGTAGATTCCACCGGTATCAGGGTTAGAGGGCTGGTGTGGTGCATCCCTTGAACAGAGCTCCTGGGAAATGCCACATTCAGCCACTACAGGGCAAAAACACACAGAAAACATCATTGGCCCTCACACACGACTTCCCATGGGTGGTTTTGAATGGAAGCAAGTAATCAATTTCTATACATGCTTTTTGCTTTCACAACATGGGCAGAACTGACCGATGTCATCAACTGGGCCAGAGGGACAACTGCCAGGATTCTTTCCTAGTCAGCTTGTGAGGCTGCAGTCCTAAGCTGAGGGAGAGGGAAGAAGGGAACCTTGGTGGTCCTGAGCACCTGTGAGCACCAAGCTCACTGTCAGCTTCTCTGCCATGGACTCATTTACACCTCCCAGAATCCTGTGACAGGAGGGGAAGGAGGCTTGTGTCTACTTCCGATGTCAGAGAGTAAGTGTGGGAAGCCAAGACGTTTACTGTAAGCCTGTCCCCAAAGCTTGTGTTTTTATTAAGAGTTCCCAAACATCATTTAAGATTTCTGCTCAAGAAAGACCGTTATTTGAGCTTTACAGCAAATTTCCATCTTCCTGGCACCTCTGGAAGGATGAACTGTATCTTCTACATTACAGTAAGGGCTTTCAACTTGCAACTTTTTTTTTTTGCCACTTGCTTCTCTACCTCTTCCTCTGATCAGACTATAAGAAAGTGGAAAAGGTTATTGAAATTCTGTGACTGAACTGCACAGGGGATGGATTGGTGTCTAAGCAGCCATGAGCCACAGCTTTCATAGTGATCACTGAATGGGCAAATTTGTAAACCGCTGTATTTCTTTTCATGTTTACATCAGTAATACAAATAAAACAACTCGATAAAATATATTAGTTACCTGATAACCTTTATTCAGGAATGAAAAGTAACTCCAAAACAGTGCTTCAAAGGCGTCTCACACAAGGCCTTTGTTCCAACCCATGTGAAGATTCTGCCCAGCCCCAAACCTCAACTCAGGTACCCTGTTTGAGATGCTCTTCTGGTTGGCCACAAGATAGTGGTAATGTCTTAACCAATTTCATTTTCACTTGGGCAGACTGACTAGGGAAGGCATGGATGCTTCATAAATCAGGTGCGCTGAGGCTCCGGCTACTTGCTCAATGCAAGTGGGTCTCAGACAATGATCCCAGCTTGTGTATATTTCACATGCACAAAAAGAAGTTCGAGCCTAGAAACAACCCCAGCATGGGCAGCAAAGCAGCCTGCTCCACTTATCAGGATGGGATTTCCTAACCTTCCTCTCTGCTCTCAGAATCTTCCAAGGAGAATGAAAACAGAAACTAAACCAAGGACTAGGATGCTGTAAGGAAAGATACAGAAAAGCAAAAACATGAAGGGAGCGGTGCGCAAAATGAGACAGGAGGTTAAGCTATCCAGGTACGCTGCTGAGACAGAAAGATGTTAAGAGACAAACTAGGTAACAATAAAACCTACCCAGCTCCCTTCCTCCACAAGATCTTTTAATGCAAGCAAAAGTACTATATCCTTTTTGTAGTAAGCACTGTTAGTATTCTACATTTTAGCATTTATGGTGTATCACATGAAGTCATATGCTTCTGCATAAATTCAAAAAATGTAGTAAATCAATATAATGGCAAAGTCAGGTGAAAAAATTCCAACAGTTGCACAAAATACGGGAAGTTTTAGATTATTGCTTGCAGCCTGATAGAGCTTTTATTACCAATTGAAAAACAAAATCATCCTGACACAGGATGTTCTAAAAGCCTAATTCATAAAAAGGACAGTTTATTCTATGTTTAATACAATGTTTATTTAGGTTGGTAACATGATAAATCATGCAAGAACTCAGTAAAAACAAAAGAAAACAAAAAGTATAAGGAATGGCACTTGGTGTTGCCAATTAAGGAAAAAAGTAAATCATTTACTATCCAAAAGTGATATGGAAACCTGCTTGAATCTGAACATGGGCATGGTTATAATCTCTTGGAATTATAAATGAGAATCATAAGTGACTATTCATGTTCCATTCCTCAGAGGAACAAAGTCCTAGATCCAAAATAATCATAAATGTCCCTCATGTCTCACACTCAAATGACAAGCAGCCCAGAACCCTGCCTACTGAGTTTTCTGACACCCTTGGGACACCCTCAAACGGATACTTCTTAGAGGGGAGCAGGGTAGGCACCTTTAGTGACTCTTAAATGAGACTCCATCTTAGATGAGACTCCATCTACATTCAGAATCTTAATTTTGGTAAAGAAAACTTTAAGACTTGAAGTCATCCTTACCAGCTTTAAATGTAGTGTTGTAGTGTCCAAGGATATCCACATTGGGTGGGAAGAAATTTGAACAGATACACCAAATTGAAGATAGTGTCTCAGATTTCAAACAAATACGACTCAGCTTTTGGCAAAAAATAAATATAGTGGAATGCAAGTTTGATAGATGGGAGAATATATAATCTACCAACTGTCAAGGAATACAATTTCATTGCAGACACACACGCACAAAAGAAAAAAATCAACAATTTCAAAGAATTTTAAAAAAATGTTTGCACTTATTCCTCACAAAATCTTCACTTTTAGAACTACCCAATTGAAGCTACACACTGAATTTATTAATACAGCATTGTTTTCTTTGTGTAAAAAAATCTTTGTACATAGTAATAAAAAAAGATAAGGCAAGATGCATTAAACAGAAACCTCCTGGTTCTTTTCCTCAGAGCCAGTGATGACTATCTGCAACAAGAGAGTTAAGTTTCTGATTTTCCGTATCAAGCATCTTGAGCCTCTGCTGTGGTAAGAATTCTGTCCAAGCACCCTGAAGGACAGACGCTGATGTTGGTCTTTGGCACTTACGCTGGCAGACTGAGCTTCTTTCCTTTGAGTACTAGAGTTATAAAAAGAGGAAGAGAAAACAAAAGGTTACTGTTTTTGACAAGCTTCCAGTTTTCTTCTTCCCATTCCTACAAGTATGTCATAGACAAGATACTCCACAGTAAGTAAGGTGAAAGGAAACATATGTTAACAACCATCATTTCGATTTGGTGTCAATAAAAGAAACCACCGCCTGAACTAAGAAAATGTCACACACATACTGGTGTTTTCTTTCTTTTTAAAAATCTACTTAATTTGTAACTTTTTTCCAACTTTATTGAAGTATAATTAACAACAAAAAAAGTAAAATAAAGTGTACACATGGCGATTTGTGTGCACACTGTGAAATGACTCCCACCATCTAGTGAACATATTCACCACCTCACATAACACTATTTAATTGATACACCTGGATGACATAGCAATTGCATATAAAAAATATTAATGTGACCGATATTACTGCTAAATTCATAGCAGCTTTTTGTTAAGGCTTTCCTCCCTGATCAGCATATATTTAGATATAACTGTTACCATGCAGAGTGGTCTATGAAATTCTGGACATTAAAAAAAAAAACAGCAACAGATACATATGCGCTGTCCCTAGCAATTCCACTAACAGGCAATTTACTGTCCAGCAGGGATTCTAAGTCTGGGATGTGGTGTAGTTTCAGAGGCTCTTGAATCCCTTAATCCCTGAAAACTATATGCATACATTTCTATAGATATTGCATAAAAATACATTTTTCTCAGCAAGGACCATAGTTTTCATCAGGTTTTTCTGAAGTTCACGTGTCCTATATTCATATAAATGCAAAAATATAACTATTCAGGATGTATTAAACACTGTATCTTAATAGCAGAAATTCAATAACTGCCTGAACCATCAACATAGTGATAAATAATGGTGATGCACATAAGGAATTACTCTACAGCTACTGAAAAGATGTAGATAGCTCTTTATTGACATGAAAAAGTATGAGTGGGGGAAAAAGAATATAGAATAGCAAGTACAGTTTATATTATGTATTGGTCTTTATTATATAGAGAGGTATCGGGAATTGCATTTACTGAACTATTAACAGGGACTATCTCTGAGTCAAAGGATTTCAGGTGATTTTTCCAAATTATCAGTTCTGAGTGAATTTTTTACAATGAAAATGTGGCATTGCAGAATAACTTGAAAGCTACATCAAAAGGAAATAAACCTAAAAATCCTGATCAGAATTTTGACAGTCATTAAAATAAATCCAGTTTTGGCACAGGCTGGTTCAACAGTAGTTAGGTCTCCCACCTCCAGCTGAGCACAACCCACATACATCCCAAGGATCTGGGTTCATGTCCTGGGGGCAGATGGCAACAATCAGGATATACGACTAAAATCAAAATGAATCAAAATGCTTTTTCCTACCCTCTCCTCCTGCCTGCCTACTCACTTTCATTCCTGCCTGTACCTTTCCTTAAAAAAAAATTAAAATAAAGAAACGCAAGTAAAGCCAGCTGTTTTACGAGCCAGCAAGAGGGGTGCGTGGGCACGGGCGCTCCTGAGCACACACGCTGCAGCGCAAAGCGCACGGGCAGCCCGCGTACCTTTTGTGATGTACAAGTAGAAGAAGTCGCAGTAGAGAATGGTCTGGACTACGCCAGCCACCACGGCGATGAGGTCGAAGAAGCCCTCGAAGTAGAAGCGCCAGATCCAGTTGACAAGATACAACGCTCGGTAGAGACCCAGGAAGAACAGGTAGTGGGTGGTGATGGTCTCTGCCTCCCCAGTCTTGCTGATCATGAAGAGCTGTGGCAGGATAGCCACCGACTCCAGGTAGATAGAGAAGGTCCACAAGATCTGCAAGAGAAATAAATGCAAGCTTTGATCAGTGTCAGGGGTCAGCATCAAGGGAGGGCACCCAGGGCCAGCCCTGGGCACACGGGAAATGCTCTTGCTTCACTTGCTTTACAATCAAAGAGTGGGAGTGTGGGTGCCTGAGCTGAAAACAGGGCAGTTTAGTGAAGTGCAAAGGCACAGCTCATGGCACGTTCAGGAGCAGGCCGCAGCGGGGTAACCTGGGCCCGCCATCTCCATTCCCACGAACTGTCTCTCACATGTCTCGTTCTTCCCTGTCCGATATATTCTGAGTCCACAGATATATTTTTCCTGGATAAACTTGTCTCACTCCAGTTCTGAGCTAAATCTCCGAATCTTCTGCCAGGGCGCCCGACACTGGTAACCAGGTTCCTTCCTCCACTCTCTGCTGCTTTCCTACCCATTGCCTCCTTTCCAGACTCGAGTTTCACTATTATTCTTACCCTTAGGTATTTTTGGTGGTGGTTAAATCAAAGAAGAAATTGGAGGTGTAATCATGCAAAATCTGCCCAATGTGGCACTTTATTCACACTGATGACAGGATTTGCGCGTCGTCCTGGATGTTTGAAAAACGAGGCCCCCCCGGCACGCATCAGATGCCCATCCCAGTGCAGTATCCCTGTTGACGCTCAGGACACCAGAAGGACAGGCACTTAGCAGGAGACCCCAGCTCTGCACAGCACTGGGACCATGCAGATCACTATTCCTACAGTTGAGGAGTGGAGCTGCTGGGGGTTCACAGACACAGCATCCACATGACACCTGTGCATAAAAGAGTGGGGAGAAGACCATGTTCCTCAAACACTCAGACAGGCGGGCGCCGTGTTCAGTCCCTCAGAAGCTAAGTTTATATTCTATAGGAGGGTCAGGTATCACCTGTCAGCAGACACCCAAATACCTGGTGTTTCAATCCACAACTTACTTACACTTAATAAATAGCACATGTTGCTCCACAATCTTGCCAAACTCCAAACCAAACCACCCCACGTTATCTGCAAAAGGCCTACTTCCCTGGGGAGTTGGACATGACCTCTTCACCAACCTCAAGAGGAGAGAAATCGTGGTTGACTAGGAACGAGAGGCCTCCCACAGGGACCACCAGAAACTCCACTCGGAAGGTGTCATGATTTCCGTCATAGGTCGCCTTAAACTTCATGTAGATCAGGTACACAGTGGCATAGGAGCAGGCAATATAGATAAGCTAAAATGAAAGAAAAAAACCAGGTCACCCATTGTTCCCGCTCCGTTGGCTTTAATGTCATTTACATACGTAATTTAAATACAGTAAAATTCACCGTCTGGGGTATACAATTCTGAGTCATATAAACGCCAACACATTCAAAGCTTAACAATCCTATCATTCCTCCACCTCTTAAAATTCTCTCATGCTGCCCAGGTGTAGTCAAGTTTCCCTCCACTGCTCCTCTAAGGCTTCACCTCCGATAATCAGTTATTTGCTCTTGGTCCCTGCAGTTTTGCCTTTTCTAGAAGGCTACAGAAATGGAAGCATATGACACGCTACTGCAAGACCAACTCCTTTCAAACAACATAATGCACTGAAATACAACCATGTCATTGCACATATCCAATTTCTTCTTTTTGATGCTGAGTGGTATTTGGCTGCTCCAGTTTGTACTGTTTATCCACTCACCAGTGAATTTCCTGCTTAGCTGGGACAGTGGGTAGAGCTGCTGTGAACATCTGTGTGCAAATGAAGTTTCCATTTCTCTTGGGTAAATACCTAGGAGTGGGGTTGCTGGAGCATGTTAAGTCAACTTTCTAAGAAAATGCCACAGAAACCTATTTTTACCTCATTTTATTATTTCTTTTTTAAAGGAAAAGTTGCAGGCAGGAAGAAAGGAGGAAGAAATACTTATTTTATTTAGTTCATCATGGTTGCTCTCACCCTGCTCCCCAGCCTTGAACACAGGTCCTTGGGATGTATGTAGACTGTGTCCAGTGGTCTTATCTGCCACCAAGGCATGCCTTTATCTCAATTTAAACTTAGATGGCAGCTTAAGGAACAAAATGAACACAAAGTTCAATACATTTGAATGTTCACTACATTCAAAACCAAAGCACTCCTTCTAGCCTGGCACATTTCTTGGTGCTTTTCTAAGGATAAGATAAACAATGTAACTCACCTTTAAACTTCGCAATGATGGTTTTTACTTAAGGTGTGTTACCAGGAAATTGTTGCTATGAAATTCTGGCTGGTAATATAACAAAAGCAAAACCAAAAATGGTATTTATAAAATATTGCTACCTGCAGGGGGGTGATTGTGTTCACATAGTAGCAGAGCCATTACAGTTAAAGGTTCTTTCACATTCAAAAGTCAAATACCATAAAAGAATATGATCCAAAGCAAAAGCCTGATACTCTGATGAAAGTACACCAATGTTCAGATAGTAGAATTTTAGGCCCAAGACCAAATAGCAGGTAAAGCCTTTGAATAAAGACAATCGGGTTATCAGTTACACTGCCTGGTACTACTGCACACTAGGAAAGCCAAATACTAAACTTAATTAGGAAAACATTTGGGCAAATAACTTAATAGAAAAATGAGAGCAATCAAGCCCTCACATGCTTCAAAACAAAAACATTAAAGTGTCTTTGGCATCGCACCAAGATTTATACTTATGGCCCACTCTAGTGGTTTAGTGCATAAGGCTGCTGGGTACAGTCCATATACATCCCAAGAGTCTGCGTTCAAGACCCAGGGGTGGGAGCAGAAAACTAAGATGAACAACTACATAAAAATGAACAAATACTCCCACCTCCTCTCTCTTCCTGCCTGCCTGCCTACACCTTTTCTTAAAGAAAAAACAGAAGATTTATTTTCAAAAAAAAAATAGTCAGCAAGGTATTAAAATTGCTGATCATGCCCCTAAAGAGGAGACCCCGCACCCCACCATCCAAGTAATCTAGACGATTAATTCCTTATACAGCGAGGAGAGTTCGCTCCACATACAAGTGTACGTGTACATTCATATGAGTAACACGTCGTCTACAGTATAAACAAAATAACATACATCTATGCCAACAGCCCCCTCCAGCAGAACACTTGGTCAAGGCTTAGGGTCGCGGGGGTCCCTTCCAAGCACCCAATCAAGTTCACATACATAATATCTTGGAGCTCTGGTTTTCAGGATACTAAGCTTGGAAACCAGAACCAACCGGGCAAGATTCCTCTGAAAACTGGGAATCAGCGGGGTGGAGTGGCTTGCTCACAACTTCTAGTACCTGAAGTTTCACTTTACCTGGACGACAAGAGAGCTGCTGTTAGATAGATTCATTTCCTGATTAGGCTCCCATTACTTAGGAATGAAGTACCAGTGACCAAGTGCCCGGTAAGACATTGATTACACATTCCGAGTGTGCCCCACTTTCTCTTCATGGTAGTTACAGCAAACTCAACCTGTGATGACCAGTCTCTCCCTTTCCGGGATCACATGTTTCTGCTCTGCTCGTTTTCTGCCCTGTTCTCAGTGCTGGGGAAGTGTTGACCTGGGAGGGGGCAGTCACTAAGAATGAGTTGTGTTGCAACTGTGTGAAAGAACAGAAGTTTCCCCAAGTGTGGTCTACAACATGTTAACTGGTATGCCAACAGTCTACTTTATTTGTTAGACATTTGTTATATATATACATATATACACATATTATAGTAATTATTCTACACATTAAAATAACCCCATATATTTCCCATTCCTCAGATACACGTTCTTCACTGTCCAGTGGGCTCCGCCACCATAGACATTTGTTTTCATGTGTTTGGAAAACAGTAAGTAGTACATCAAAGATGCCTTGGATAAATGCATAGGACAAGTGAAAAGGTTTAAGTTGCACTAGTAAATTATGGCAGATGTTACTAACACCTACAACAGGTGTGACAAACTAAATAAAGGTGACACATACAGCAGAAGTTTAAGGAACAAGGATTTAGTGGGAATGACATGGTCACCGACAGAGTCCTCAAGCCGCAGCAAGGAGCCGGCTCTCCATCCTCCTGAATCAGCTGTGGGGCTTCCTAGCAAGTCTGTAATTTCCCGCTGTTTGAAAACATAAGTCACCCCTCTTTCTTACAGGGTTACCACGAACTTTACAATTTTACAATTCCCAAGGAACTTAAGGTTTTACAATCTCAGTGCAAAGAACTTTAGATACTGTTTTTTAAAAATATATATATACTTAATGACAACTCTCTTCCCAGTTACATGTGCAAGGCGGTCCAAAGTGTTTAAGTCAAGAACCATATTTAGACGCTATTCTTGAGGACGGTTAATACAGAGCTGACAGAAATTTAAATATGATAATACACATTCTATTAGATGCCATACCATACCTTCATAGATGTGTTATATAATGAAATAAATGAAGTAAAAAGATCCAGGTAACGAGTTGTAAAGACCAGTGCAAACAGAAGCTGGCTTTTTCCAGAAATACCTACAGAAACAAAAGGATGGCATTAGGAAAGTCTCAAGGAGCCTCATGATTCCTGCAGATAACAAAGTGCACAAGGTGCAGATATGAACAGTGAGACACCAGGGGTTAAACAAATACAGCAGTTTTAGTCTTCCTTTCTCTTCACATTTTCTTTTTTAAAGGAAAGGTGCAATCAGGAATGAAGGTAAGCAGGCAGGTAGGTAGGAAGACAGAGGAGGAAGAAGCATCTTTATGTTACTTTTATTCAGTTGTTCACATGGGTTGCCTCCTCTGGGCTAGAGACTCAAACCCAGATACATGTGGCTTGCTCCTTCGGAGGCGACTGACCTAACTGCTGCTACACCAGGGTGTACCTGTCTTCACATTCTTGAACATGTGCCTTTGGGAGGTCCTAACAACTTTTCTGTCTACTAGGATGGGTGACTCTGGGACAGTGACTTAATTGTGCCAGAACCAATATACCAGGAAGTATATTGTTCAAACGACACCATTATTTCTCAGATATGCCACTTCAGGTAGGAACAAATTTCCATAATCTGTTAATGTAATTTGTCTGTTACTTTTAGCATCTTTCTTTCTACTTTAAAACAATGCTTCCTGGTAAGAAATCCTTCCAGCATGGAGTTAGAATTAAACCTGATTAAGGAAATGAAGAACTAAGGTAGGACTGGTGACTCAGAGCAGGAACCCCCCTGGAACAGTGGTGTGATGTCCCAAGGTAACTTCTTGTGTGAGGGCTGAGCTTACATGGACATGTTGAGATATTTAAAAATCCCATTGGTCAGATCCAGTACACAAGCAGCCCCCCAGGCCCAGTCAAAGCTCCTAGGTGCTAGGGAAACATGGAGGAAGCCTGCTACGACAGTCAGCTTCCACAGCAGTAGTCTTCTGGCTCAACACCTGAAACCGCTTCCTTCTCCACATGCCCACCAACTTCCAGAGAACTAAAGTCTCTATTTGACCAAATATTTAAGTGACAGAGGCACAAGCAACGGGTTTCAGATGTTGGAGCTGGAACCAATTATCAGGGAACTGAAGTCTGAGACATGTCAGAACCCAACCACCGCATCCACATTGCAAACTTCACACCACCAGACATTTAAGCAAGCAGATATTTAGCAAAAATGTCACTGAACCCAAATTATTAGAACTACTCCTCCAGAATATGAATGCATTGTTCTTAAATGATATTTTACTACAAAAAAAGACTTTACAAAACAATTTTACAGCTTGTTGAAACTAAAAGCCTGGATAGGAGAATGCTGCTATGTATGAGGAGCTGCAGTTCCAGCCTATTTACAAAACCCCCACAGAAACTAAAGCAGACGCTTCTGGATCACAATAGGAACCAGTGTCAAGGCTAAGGGCCAATGTACAGCCATCCAGTCTGCTCTATTAGCCTGTCCCTAGTAATTGGGAACTTTTCTTTCCTGTCAAAGATCAATGATCCAAAGGAGAAACAATGAGAGCGACATGGGGCAGGGTAGGGGTGACGACAAAGATGGGACAAAGGTTGGGGAGCATGCCAGTCACATGTGACACTTCTATATGGTTCTGATAGTTTATAAAAAAAAAATAAAATGAAAATGTTTCTTCCTTTTCTTTCTTCCTGCCTACTTCCCTACTAACCTTCATTCCTGCCTACACCTTTCCTTTTAAAAAATAAACTATTGGCTACATCTGGGAAAATTTTTTATGAAGGTTTTATGCTATGGAGTTTTGTCAGCCAGGCAGATAGGAAATTTTGTTCTCATTTTCAGCATTCTGATGCTAAAAACCAGGGGCCATCGTAAGCTTCATCACTCCCTTTGTAGATACTGTCCCTCAGAACTCTTTATTTATTTAGCAAGTACATAATGGGACCTGCTTCATGGGACCAGCTGCTGCCCAGTTCCTATTACGGTTCTTATAAAAACACTTTATCGGGTAGCCTGTGTCCCCTCTCCTTCAATCTCACAGCAGACGCTGAACTCCAAAAGCCAGCGCCGCGTCTGATCCCACTTTGTATTCTCTGGGCCATGCAATGGGCCCGACAAACAGCAGGGCTAAGACAATTTTCGCTGAAGGAATAAATGAACAAAAGAAAATGGAATTCATTTTTTATGTTCATGTCATGGGGTGAATTCTCATTTTGTGGTATTTTGGGCTAACACTTCCAAAGACAACGTGCTCTGCGCTCTGCCCTAATTCACTACCAGCCAGAGAGCAGGAGAGCCCTCTGAGCAGAGCCAGGGGCCAGTCCCGTGGTGCAGAAGCTACACAGGAGCAGCTACACCAGCAATCTAAGCCCAGAGTCTGCCCTGTTCTCCCTGGACGGGGGTCCAGGTAACCAAGTAGCAGCTCTTCCCTTTAAGAGGAAATCTGGTGTGCACTGGTGTAGTGGTTAGGTCTGCCGCCTCTGGATGAGCACAGTCCAAGGACCTGGGTTCATGTCTGAGGGCTGCAGGGAACAACCACGATGTACAACTAAAATCAAAATAACTAAAAATGCTGCTTCTTTCTCTCTTCCTGCCTGCTTGACTATCTGCCTTCATTTCTGCCTGCACGGCATAAAAATTATGCTGCAGGTTAAAAGTTGCATTTCTTTTTTTCTTTTTCTTTAAAGGTGCAGGCAGGAATGAAGGTGAGTAGGCAGACAGACAGGAAGAGAGAGAAGGAAAAAGTATTTTTATTTCTTTTAATTTTAGTTGTTCACACTAGCTGTTTCCCTCGAACCCAGGGTATGTAGCCTGAGCTCCTTCAGAAGCAATTGACCTAACTGCTACTGCACAAGACATACCAAAAGTTTTATGTCTTATATTCCCATGGGTTACAGAACAGTCCTCACCAGTAACTCAGGGATGACTTCTGTCCTGGTGCTGCAAGGGCTGCTGCCTCGTACTGTCGGCCACACCACAGGGTAATCTCCCGGAAGTCTCCAGCAGGAACTTCCCACTGCCTCAAAGAGCTGCAGACCTTCCGGAAGGCCAGTTACTGTCCCTGGGACCAACAGCCCAAGCGTAGGAACTGCACAACATGCTCCTGGGAACTAGGGGGAGAGAGGCTTTGGAACCTGAGGGTCTGGGTTCAAACTCAGTTGTTCAACTCACGGGGTAAGTGGGCCCAGTACTTACGTGGCCTTCCTTTCTAAACCTCACTTCTATGTCTGTAAATGGGGACAGAAATCTATATTATTTTATAAAAACTATAATTAGGTCAAAATATATGAAGAGTAGAAGGAACTTTTAAACACTTCTCTCAACTCCATTTTAAGTGCAAATTTCCTGGCTTTTTTTTTTTTAAACAGGAAAGGTGCAGGAAGGAATGAGGTGGACAGGCAGGAAGAGAGGAGGAAGAAGTACTTTATTTAGTTGTTCATTCTGGTTGATCCTGCTGGCCCGGGACACAAACCCAGTACCTTAGATGTATGTGGACAGTGCCCAACACTTACGTCACCAGGGTGCACCCAATTTCCTTTTTCACATGCAGTACTTTATTATGGATATTAACCTATCATCACATAACTATACTGCAGATTATTTCTCTCAGTTCATTGTCTTTTAACTCTGATACTCTAAATTAACAGGTTAATTTGGGGAAAATGTGTCATCTTGCTTCCTCCCCAGTCTGCCAGGTCCTCGGTATAAGTAGACATTCAGGTCACCTTCTGTGTCCAGCAGCAAAATTGTACATTGTTCTTCACAGAGGTCTTAAACACTCCTTGTTTGGGAGTCAGAGGTCATCCTTATCACTTACCATCCATAAGATTGACTGCCTGGATGGTCTGACACCATCTTTTCCTATAGCCTTCTTATTTCAAGTAAACTGCAACTTTCACAAGAGCAGAAACTCTGATGGTTACAGCTGCTGCTCTGAACTGTGTCCCCAGGGGCTTATACAAAGTGGGTGGTCAAAACATGACAGTATTCAAAAATGAATGTAGTATTGTGACAAAAGATTTAATAAACATCAGTAATTAAAAAAACAACAACACATGATAGCAATGGTTACTCAAAAACCTGGCACTCAGAAGAACAGAGGTGACAACTGCTACAAAGGGGGAGCTGGGAACGTGAGACAAAATCTTCTTAAGCACTGGATGACAACAGTAAAAGATGAGGTGTTCATTTGCTTCAAAAATATAAACTAATTATGTGAAATACATGAACTATCATGCTTGGTAAGATGAAAAGCCTACTACCTACCAAACAACAGCTAACAGTCCAGGTAATAACAGGTGGAGGAGGGAAGGGGAACGACAGGGGAGACTGGCCAGGAGTCATGGCTCTCAGAAGGCCTCCACTAGGACTTTCAGCACAATAGACACAGCACTCTTAGTAACGTCAGCCAACAGGAAAATGTAGGTAGGAAGGTCTCCATCTACAAACCAAGGTTTCTTCTCCCAGTTATCCAGATCGGTGCTGAGGACAAGAATAAAATGATAACCTGAGCAAACTTAGTCAGGAATATGAGAAACACTGCATTTGAGCACCGCTCTGAACGGCAAAGCAGCCCAGAATGCCAATTCAACCAGGACTAAACCAGGATCAAGTCCCTGCCTCATGTTCTCGAATTAGATGGTCAGGAAAACAATCTTCAGCTTCTCCTTTAACCTGTCTCATCTCTCAAGAGCTAAAAAGCACTATGGCTCTATAGCTGTAGGCATGTTCAAAACAGGTGCCAAAATTCTAAAATGAACTTCAAACCAGTATTTTCAAAGTGAGAAACACAACCTGGATGTACAAGTCTCCTATTCCTGTTATTTGAGAAACTCATATCAAATTCTTACTCTTTCAAAAGTCTCTCAACAACTTTTATAATTTAGGATGGAAAAACAGTATCCATCAAGTTTGGCCTTTAATTCTGAATAAAAGATCTTGGTTTTGATATTTAAAAGGTCAGAAAATCTCATGTACAAGAACTAAAATGATCCCAAGTCTGAAAACAGTTTAATAATTCACTATTAGTACAGACTACCTAGGAATACTTAGCAAATACACAAATTTAATTTATTTTCCTTATTATTTTGACTAAATTATACTTTCCTAAACATTCCTAAATTTCCCCAAATAAAAATAGTGAATATGAAAAAAACAAAACAGCAAAGCCTTTCACTTTCTCCCTATTTCTCAAGTTCCTGTAGAAATTCTAGTTCCAGAGTTCAACTAAATTCTCCCAAACATCTTAAACACACACTTAGGAGATAGCCTGCTTTGAACTTAATGACTTGACAGAGGAGCAGATTCTAGAAACAGGAAAGAAGATGAAGAGAGTCATCTTGCAGATTTTGGTGCAAGAGAAAAGATTAAAGGTAACAAGCTCTAGCTGGGGGGTGGGTGAAATGAGTGAAAGTGGTCACAAGGTACAAACTTTCAGTTACAAGATGAGTAAGTCCTGGGAAAATAAAGCACAGCATTGTTATGACAGTGAACAATGTTGTATTACAGATTTGAAAGCTAAGGGATTTTAAATGTTCTCATCACAAGAAAAAAATTGCAACTATGTGTGCTGACAGATGTTAAAGTTACTGCTGTATCATTTCACAATATATTCATACATCAAATTATTATGTTGTGTCCCTAAAAATACAATGTCATATGTCAATTATATCTCAATAAAACAGGGAGAAGATAACATTTTCTGAGTGCAACAAAAAATGACCTAAATTACTGTGCTGGCATCGAATGTTTAAATCATTAATCAGGCCAAAATATAGTTATTTACTAAAAAAATCCTTAATTGTGAGTTACTGGTTTGGTTAGCTGTGTTTCCACACTGGCTCTGCCATTAATTTCCTCACTTCCTTAGACTTAGTTTCCTCCTCCACAGAATAGAGCCCACCTGATAAGGTTATTTTAAGGACTACATGTGATAAATTATAGAAAGTACTTAGCTCATGATTCTAGTACATACCAAGTGCTGAAATGCCAGCTATCACAAATGCCGCAATTACTCTGCTGTCACTAGAAATCATACACTTGAATCTCTCAGGACTATATATAAAATTACGAGATCACCTCCAAGTCAGACACACTGGTTTTAGTACATGGACTTTGTAACATCCATTTTGATTGCTCAAAGGTTTTTTGGGGGGAGGGTTGCTTTTTTTTTTTTTGCTTACTTCCTGGATCTCAGCTACTAGGTGAGGCTTGAAGACAGCAGAGATGTGGAGATATTTTCAGAGGTGTAAAGTTTTAGAAATCAATTAGGTAAGTGAAATCTTTGCCACCTCAGGTCCTTTAGAACTCCATCTTTTAGTACTTCTGCAAAAAATTAAGTTCCTAAATCAATCAAAAGTTGATGGCTAAGGGCATGCCATCAAAAACAAAGTTTAAGGAAGACAGTGCATTTCAAGAACTTATTGTGAAATTGGCTGCTGCTAAGCTCTTAGGATGATTGAAACTTAAAACTTCACGGTTCTTTCTTGGGACAGATTTATCTCATTGCCTCCCAGCAATGCATACATGGGATGTATACTCCCGAGGAGGGAGTTGCCAACTCACTGCTGACGTGGAGTGAGGAATTACAGGAGACCACATGAGACCCAGGCTGTAACCGGGGCCGCAGGTTCAAGAGAACCCGTTATTAGAAGGAGGCGTTCGGAGTTAGAGAAACTAGCTCGCTTCTCAAAGGAGCATCAACAGCCCGCACGAAATTCACTTAGAGACCTCCCTATACCCTCTCCTGCAGTAGGCATAATGCTGGACCCCGGAGTTGCGGGGAAGCCTACAGAACTGCAGGGACAAGCCTGGCCCGACATCCTACCCCAGAGAACGATCCTCATGGGGCAGAATGGGGAGCGGGGTGACCTCTCCTAGCGTCCGCCCGACCTGTCGGGTTGGCCAGGCTGCCACGTCAGGCCAAGTCCGCCGCCGCCTTCCTGCCCATCCCTCCCGCGTCGAACCATTGATTTGCCGCGCCCCCCGCCGCACTCGGGATCCCTGAGTCAGGTCCCAGACCAGCCCCCACGAGCGCCCCTTAAAGCCATGGGCGGGGGCGCGCCGGACGAACATCCCCCCGCAAACTTTTCAGACAGAACCGGGCCCGCGCAGTCCCGGCGCCACCTTGGCCCCAACGGCTCAAGTTCGGGAGCCGATAGGGCCCAGCACCGTGGCAGCCCGCCCGGCCTGAGGGCCCACCCCGAGGAGCCGCAGGGCCCCCACCGCCTGCCGGGCCCGCTGGGGGGGGGGGGGTGTTGGGTCAGCGCGGGGCCGCGGGTTCGGACGGTCGAGGTCGGCGGGTCCTCGGTGAGACCCGGCCTGCGCCCGAGCCTGTCCGGGGCCTCGCTCGGCCGCTCACCGGCGCAGGAGCGCGTCTTCCAGATCTTCAGCAGCAGGATGACGATGGCCGCCAGGTGGGACAGGTCCCCCGTCAGCCGGAAGATGTTCATGGTGGCGGCGGTCCGCGCGGCAGCCCCGCGGCTCCAAGGCTCAGGAGGCGGCGGCGGCGGCGGCCCCGAGAGGAAGCGGCGAAGATGGCGAGAACGGGCGCGACGTGGCCGGGGACGTGGCCGAACTGCCGGCGCGCGCGCGAGGCAGCCTGGGAGAGCGGGTCGCCGCCAGGCCCCGCCCCTACCCCGCCCCTTAAAGGGGACGCACCCGAGCGTAGGCCGGCACGTAAGTGCCTCCCTCGCGAGCACTCCGAAGCCTTTCCTGGTTTCCCCTGCGGGGTTTCCGGCTGCCACTCCGGTGCCAGCGATTTCCTTTAATTTTTGAAATGTGAAGGATTTCTTTCAACCCCCGCTGAGGGTAAGAACTCTACAGGCTAACAGTTTGAAAAAGTGTAAGAGGAAAATGAAAACTAATGTTTAGGTGATTGCATCCATCAAGGCTGATGTTGGGGATTTGGGAAGGAACCGGCTTATGGGTTGGGGAGGGGCAGGGGGTCTATAAAGATTTTACCATTCAGGGAACTCTTAGAGCGAGCATTTCTGTAAGATGAGACGATAAATCAGTGATGTGAGAACTCAACGGCGAACGACCTAGAAAGAATTCTTAAGCATTAAAACGCGGTGCAACTCATTAAGTTTATTAGAAAGAGCACAGGGACAGAGACCCGTGGGTCCGCAGGGAACTGCTGCGCCGCGCTGAGGTGGCCGGGTATATATCCTGGCTGGGTATGGGAAAGGGTTGTTGGCGAGACTACGTTCCTAGAAAAGAATGGTTCTAAAAGAATACTAGTCACAAGGAACCTTAATGAGATAAGATGCAAGTGTGGAGGGCATTTTGTGAAAATTTCGAGGGGCGTGTGTTATGGTCCATGGCATCACTTGTTTCCAAGGAATTTATAACTTTTTGTTTGCCCCGGGAGGCTTTATCAGTTTAGCTCTCTCAGTCTTCAAGGTAGATTTGAAAAGCTACAGAAATGCGGTATTCCTAATGAAATTGGCTTTCCCTGATGGAGTAGCAGTTAGGTCAGCTGCCTCTGAAAGACTGCAGTTCATATATATCTCAAGGAACAGGGTTCGAGTCCCTGGTGGTGGGGATGGAGGTGGGGGTACAGCCAATGCACAACAACTAAATTAAAAAAAAAAAACGCTTCTTCCTCCTCTTCCTGCTTTCTGGCCTACTCACCTTTATTCTGGTCTGCATCTTTCCTTTAAAAAAGAAAAAAGAAAAAAAGAATGCAGCTGACAAACAGTTCACTGCATAATTTGTGGGACCCAGTGCAAAATGGAAATATGAGGTCCCTGGTTCAAAAGCAGAGGAAACAATGCTATTAAAGGCACTCAAATGGAAGTGTTTCCATTTGTTTTACAGTCTAACTGGACTTGGGGTGTTTCTCAATTTCTTTTATTTATTTACTTATTTATTTACCTTTAAAGGAAAGGTGTGGCTAGAAATGAAGACAAGTAGGCCAGAAGAGAGAGGAGGAAGATGTTTCAGATTTAGGGTGATGTGTTGCCCAACCACGGATAACCAAGGAGTGATGCATAAAGTAGGAGACTTTATCCAAAGATACACAAGATGTTTGAGTTCTACCAGGTATAAAGGAATGAACTGTGATCATTTGATTTCACTAGATATGTATGAACCCAAAATGAATTGTACATCGATAATCGTACACATTGGGTTATTGAGTCTATTCACGAAGGAGAAAATTTCCATTTGGAGCAGTGTGGAGAATCTAATCTTTTATCATTTTACACTTCACCTTGTTAGTAGGGTTTTTGGCAGACTAACTTCTGGTCTCTATATTATATACATTGTGTCCCCCACCATCAGCAACCTGCCACGGTAGACACAGCGATGAACTGCTCCGGGCCCTTGCAAGAAAAGGCCTGCCGCCCCGCTGATGGGGGACATGGTCAGAAAAAAGCTGTCAATACCTGTCCTAGGGCAGCCCTATATCCCCTTCCAGTGATGAGTGAGGTGGGGTGTAGGCTGAGCCACTCTTAGTCTAGAATATCCCATCACGTCGTGGGTTTGTCAGACCTGCTCCATCTCCTCAATCCTGCCTCCTCCTCTATTTTTATTTTATTTTTTTTTTAAGAGAGGGAGGAAAGGGAGGAAGAGGAAGAAACCTGTTTATTTATTTATTTAATTTTTCTTTAAAGATGAAGGAAGGAAGGGAGAGGAGGAAGAAGCATTATTATATTTTTGAAAGGTGTAGGCAGGAAGGAAGAGAGAGGAGGAAGAGGCACCCTATTTTTGATTTTTATTTTAGTTGTTCACATTGGTTGTTTCCCATCCTGGACCCAGGACTCAAACCCAGAGGTATGTGGCCTGCGTCCTTCGGAGGTGATTGACCTAACCACTATTCCACCAGGGTGTGTTACATCCTTTTTTTTTTAAAGAAAGGTGCAAACAGAAATGCAGGCTGCTAGGCAGGCAGTTAGGAAGAGAGAGGAGGAAAAGAAGCACTTTATTTATTTGTTTATCCCACTCCCACCCCCACCTCAAGACCAAACAGGATCCTTGGGCCATATTTATGGACTGAGTCATCCTAAGGTGGCAGATATAACCGCTACTCCACCAGAGAGTACTTTTTTATTTTTGGAAGGAAGCTAGAGAGATGGAGGGAGGGAAGAAAAATCTTAATTTAGTTAGTTGTGTTTTTTTCACCCTAGTCACAGGTCTCGAACCCCAAACCTCTTTGGGCTGATTGTGGTTCCCACACCACTGTCTCAGTTGCCTGGGTGACAAGGGCACACCCAGGGGGAACATGTATTATTTCACTTTCAGGAATTGGGGTACAGCTTAGCTGGGGGTGTCTGGATTCAGGGACGCTCCTAGGGCTGCCATGGAGATATTGACAGGGCTGTGGTCATGTCAAGGATGGCTGGATCTGTTCCAAGCTCACTCACATGGCCATTGGCACGTCTCAGGCCCTTGTGGGCTATCGGCTGGAGACCCTAGTCCTTCCTCATGTGGACCTCACCAGAGAACAAGTGATGATGTGACAGCTGGAGAGGATGCTCAAGGCGTAAGCTGCCATCTTTTGTAACCTAATCTGGGAAGTGACATCCATCACCACTGCTGCTACTGTTCGGCAGGACTAGAGACCTGGTTCCCAAATGGGGGATGCTTTTGACAAGAGACACAGCCGAAGTCTGAGTCCATGGGGACAGTGAGCCACAGCCTGGGCACTTTGAGTTTCTTGTGTGCCCAGAACCAGCTGATGGCAGGGGGATGGGGAAGGGGGGCGGCGAGGGAGAGAAGGAGGGAGAGATATATGAGCAGTTGAGAGGTGGTCTATGAGATACAGTTGCTGCCAGGATCCCCCTGGATCCCCCTGGAAGGAGCTCACTGCCCAGCCATGAGGAGTGGTCGACCTTTTGCACCCCAGGTTTTCTCTCTGTATCTGTCTCCAGAGAGCCCGACCTTTGACACCTCCCATGCAGTGTACTCTAGGACACGTTGGCCTCATGATATGACCTCTGACCTGGCACCTGCACTGGGTGAGTTGGCACAGTTGTTGCTGGAATCTCTCATATACCGGGACAGCTAGCAGTCACAGTCAGCACGGACAGGAGTGCAGACGCCATGCATGTATCCCACAGACCCTAAACACAGTGTGTACTCAATGCAAAATGCCCTGAGTGAAATCTCTCTGCTAACACTCAGAATATGAGAAGGGAGAGGCAGAGACTGTGCTCTCAGCTGTTACCGGTCAAATCTCTGACTTCTGCAAGGTGGCAAAAATATAGGACCTTGAATGCATGGTTAGTGCCCCTTTCAGGGCCCAAAGCTTCAACTGTATCTGCTTCACATAAATAGACAGTAACTAGGGGTTTTTTTGGCAACTCTTTTAAATGTAAATATATATACTATAAAATTGCATCTTGGTTTTTTATTGTTATTTGTTATATTTAAAGAGGAAAGAAGCAGGCAGGAAGGAAGGTGAGTAGGCAGGCAGGAAGAGCGTTGAGAACGAGCATTTTTATTTATTTAGTTGTGCACTCCCCCACCCCCACCCCGCTGTAATGAACCTGGGTCCTTGGCCTTTACATGGACTATGCCACAGCTGCAGACTTAACATCTGAGTCACCAGGGAGTGCCTACAATTTTTTTCAGAAAGAAAGGAAGGAAGGAGGGAGGAAGGAGAAGGGAAGGAGGAAGATAGGAGAAAAGGAAGGAAAAAGAGAGAGAAGTATTTTATTTATTTGTTTACTTATTCTGTTTTTGACCCCAAGCCCTGGGTCATGAACTTAGGCTCTTGGGCTTTACATGGTCTACACCCCAGCCATCCCAGCCACCCGAGCCACAAGAGCATGCCTGCATCTTCTTTTAAAATAATTTGAGAAGTTATAGCCATTCTTTCATCATTAATTCTTTCTGAATACCATTTTTCCATGGTACTTTTTACATTTGTATGACATCCTTTTTTCTAATGAAAAGGAACGCATGCTCATTATTAGAAATTAGAAATTTAAAAAAGGTAAAAACAAGGGGTAGGGGGTCACCTGCAAACCCAAACCTTAAAGTTGATAGAGACCTTGTCTGCTCTTGACCTGAGGCTCAGCAGATGTAGTGCTGAGCAAGGACCCCCATGATGATGTCCTAGTTCCCAGGGGAGACCCAGAGCTGCGGTCTTGCCAATTGTAGGGTGAAAGGGGGATTTGAACAGGGTCTGGAATTGGGGTATCAGCAAATAATAGACTTGTTTGGGGGAGACTGGAGGCATGGAGCCCAGCTCCCTACAATCCCATGAACCCTGAGGGACTCCATGCAGGCGGAGTTGGAGGAAGGACACCATGTACAAGGACATCCTGCTCTGGTAGGAAGGTCTGGGTTCGTGTACCCACCCTGGGACAGTTGTACCCCTGGAGTCTGTAGCTGGGGTTCTGTATGTTTCACACAGGCGTCTTTGACATGGCACAGCCTTGGGGAGGATAAAGTGGGAACCCTTTCCCCATAGCGTGAGTGGTTCTGAGTCTAAGCTGTATCTGGAGACCCTGGAGGCTCTCTTTCCGCCCCCCACTCAGCAGATGGGGTCCAGGGCTGTCATCACTCAGTGGGGAGGATGACCACATGTGGGAGCCTACTGTCCATGCCACCTGTCCAGTGTCTTCCTCTTCGGCTCAAAATAATGTGTAGGCACTTCTAGGTGACTCCAGCATTACGTCTGCAGCTGTGTCATTGTCCTTGTAAAGCCCAAGGACCTGGGATCATGACAGCGGGGGTGGGACAGGTGGGGGGTGCACAACTAGTGGGGTGTCCCCCTTCCACACTCTCCAGTCCTTCCCATGCCCAGACACTCAACTGTGGGAACATCCATTTCCTCCTGTGCAAACCCTCATACCAGCCCCATGAGACCTGAAAACACACTGTCACTGCATTTATTCAACCTTGGGGACATCAGGAACCCAGGCAGTCTCTTTAGAAAGAATATTCTTTAACTTTCAGGGCACTATCAAGAGGGAGACATAGCTAATTCACATGACCCTTGAACCCCTGGAGTAGTGTTTGGTCTTAGGGTGACCTCACAGTTTCCTCCAGAACACTGGGCAGGTCATGTCTTCCTGGGGCTAAAGTGCCTGTTGGATGAGTGTCCTGAAACAACGGACATCTTCTAAATGAGGTCATCAGCGTCTTTTCTTCCAGAAGTCAGAACTGCCAACCAACCCTAAACATAGCCCCTCTTTGCACGTGCCCTGGTGGCTCCGCGGTTAAGTCAGCGGATCTGGATGGCATAGCCACGTAAAGTCCAAAGACCCAAGACCCGGGTTCACGGCCCCGAACTGGGAAAAACAACCAACACGAACAGCTAAGTGGATGGATAGATGCTTCTTCCTCCTTTCCCAGCCTCCCTACTTGCCTTCATTCCTGCCAGCTTCCTTCTTCTAAGTAAATTTTTTTGTTGTTGTTAAAGGAAAGGTGCAATCAGGAATGAAGGCGAATAGGCAGGCAGGCAGAAAGAGAAAGAAGGAAGCACCTTTATTTTATTTTAATTTAGTTGTTCACACTGGTTGTCTTCCCCCCGGATGCAGGACTCAACCCCAGGAGTATGTAGCTTTGCTCATTTGAAGCCAATTGACCTAATTGCTGCTCCACCAGAGCACACCTCTCTAAGCAAATCTTGAAAAATGAACCAAAAACATAGTTCCCTTAAAAAAAAATCACGTCCCTTGTTATAAAGATAACCTCTTTACTCAGGGCAGTGTGAGTGTGTCACTAGTATAGATATTCTATTTCAGGGATTGCAGACTCAGTCAGGTGCCACTGAGCAGCCAGAGATGTTTTCTATGGCTCATGATGATAATCTGCCTTTAAAGGCTTTTTGGTTTTGTTTGTTTTTCAAAAGGAAAGGTGCAGGCAGGAATAAGTAAGTAGGCAGGCTGGCAGGAAGAGAGAGGAGGAAGAAGCATTTATTTTAATTTAATTGTTCACACTGGTTGTTTCCCCCCAGAACCTAAGGTTATGTGGCCTGAGCTCCTTCAGAGGCAACGGAACTAACCACTACTCCACCAGGCCACACCTGTTTTTGTTTTTAAAGAAAAGTTATAGGCAGGAATGAAGGTGAGTAAGAAGACAGGCAGAGAGAGGAGAAAGCAGCATTTTATTTTTACTTAGTTGTTCACATTGATCCCCCCTGGACTGGGGACATGAATCCAGGTCCTTAGGACATACACAGACTGAGTTCCTTCAGAGGCAGCTGATCTAACTACTCCCGCAGGGCACGCCATGTCTTTAAGTTTTTAACAGGTGACCAGCATTTCACCAGGATGTTTCAGACAAAAACCTGCACTTCTCAATTCCTCAGAGAGAGCCTGAAGATCAGCAACACAAGCCTGGCCTTCCACATGGAAGGACACTGCTTCCCTGTACTCTCTATTGCCTCTCCCAGCCCTGTGTGTCAGTGACCACTCATCCGTGGGGACTTGTCCTTGTTCTCTTACTCCACTACTTCCCACATCTGTGTGACTTGATGGTCACTGTGGGCTTCACTTGGTGACCCTGGTTTCAGGGCTGTGGATACACAATGCCAACTTTTATAGGAGGCATTCATTTCCATGGCCACCTTGGTAGCCCCCTTGATGCTGTCTGGTTTGATGTACTGGACAATTGCTGAGCGCCTGCTGTATACACAGGCTAGCAGCAGTTGGGCCAATGGGGAATCACTGGGTTACCGGCAAGTAGACACCTGGTAGCTGGAGCCTGGGTGTGTGAGGATTTGCCAAGGGAGGGCAAACAGTGTCCAGAGCTGCTTAAATGTCAGTTAAGATAAGGCTTCCTGTTGGGGTGGCAGCTGATTCGGGCAAACATGGGAGAGACAGTCAGACTGCGGTGAACTGAGAGATGAGTGGATGGTAAGGACGGACAGAGAGGGGGTCTGAGGTTTGTTCTTGGAAGGAAGCAGTGGGTGGGGACCTTACAAGGAAAGGAGAAAGAGCTGAAGAGTCAAGAGTGATTTGTGGTGCATCCAAACCCCTGGAGAGGCAGGAATGTAGCACAGACAGAAATTTCTCTCTGAACCGAAGTTGAAGGCAAGACCTGAATACTGTGGGATGAAGAGGGGAGAAGGTGAGTTAATCCTGCCTGGAACAGTCCTTTCTCTTTGAAGCATCAGCTTAATCCAGAGATCTTTGAGGCCTCCTTAGAAATAGGGTTCATCTCTTCTGGCACCTGAGAAGGGAATGTGATGGGCTGAACTGTGACCCCCCCACCTCCCCAAATTCCTGTGTGGAAATCCTAACTCTGGTACCTCAGAATGTGACTGCATCTGGAGACCCGGGCTTTAAGGGGTAATTGAGATCAATGGAGGTCACAGACTAGGGGGGTTCTGACCCAGTAGGACTGGTGTCCTTATAAAAGAAATTACAGGTACACAGAGAAAGGGCTGTGTGAAGACACACGAGAAGACGGCCGTCCACAAGCCAAGGAGAGAGGCCTCAGGAGCAACCAGCCCTGCCAACCCCTTGACCATGGGCTTCCAGCCTCCAGAACTATGAAAAGAAGATATTTCTGTTGTGTAAGTCACTCAGTCTGTGGTGTTCTATCAGTGGCCTGAGCAGACGAATATAGAGGGGGACAACAAAGTAAGGGCTTTCTGTTGAAGTCACCAGCATCTGTGGCCTGGGAATACTAATAGAGGAAAATGAAACACTCATGTTAAGCAAGAAAAAGAAGATATTTCCACTCAGACCCAAGTGCTGGATCCAGCAAGTCACATAACCTGAGTTTCAGACTTTTTATTTGTAAAAAAAAAAAAAAAGAGAGAGAGATAACAAAACTGGCTCATTGTGAAAGTAAAATGAAATGATATATGGAAAAACACTGAGCACTCTATCTGGTACACATTTGCTGATACTATTAGGAAAGGCGGTGATGATTAGGCTGTGCTATTCTGTTAATGTTACTGAGAGGAATTCCTGGGCATAGATATGTATGCTCACTATCATTGGGTGGGGAACAGGGACGAGGGATATGGCGCAGCTATGGCTCACATTTAGGACTTGGTACTAACTTGGGTGTAGGAACACCATGAGATGCAATTCTGGGACACCAATCTCAGAGAGGCTGACCCATATGATGTTTGCACACAGCAGACAGTAAGTACTGGCGAATGCATTTATAAGCGAAGAGAAAGCTCCTTGAGAATGTTAAAAGGCTGAGCATCCCCAAACATCTGTTGATGATGGTTGGATTAGTCAACTCTCTTCGTGTTGCAAGTTACACAAACCCATTCAAATCAGCCTAAACCCAAAAAGTTAAAATAAATTTAAAAATTTGCAAATGGAGGGGGAATTTGTTGCCTCATAGAAAATGCCAGAGGTCTGCTTCAGTCATGGTTGGAGCAAGGGACAAAGAACTGTATGGAGTAGCCTCCTGTCTCCTCTCCTGTATGAGTTTTATACCCAGGCAGGTGTCCATCATGTGGTGGGCCTGGCTACTCCCTCCAGGGTCCTACACACGCAGAGATTCATCCAGAAGCAAGAGTCTTCCTTTCCAAACAGTTCACTTGAGTCTTAAATGGACTCTGAATTACTCAGCCAGTCAGGAGACCATCCTTATCCAATCAATACCACTTCAGGGCCTGGGAGTGGGGAAGGAATCTTTTTCCCAAACGAAAAGCAGGGAGTTTTCCACCCTGGCTACCCTAGGTGAAGGGAGATGGTTGCTGGGCAGACACAGAGCCCTGCTGTCTCCTGACTGACTGTATCTGGAGAGGAGTCAGGTCACTCATGAGTGATCAGTAAGACAGAGGGAGGAGCATGCCATCTGGAGGGCACCTAGGGATGGCTAATCAGAGTAACACTGAGTCCAGGCAGGACTGAGGCCACTGAGGCTGGGATCTACACCAGGGTGCCTGGCCAAGGGAGCATACTGTAAATTGATTGCAAAAGGTCCCCAATTCTCCACCCATCTCGGAAATCTTACCATCTGCCAAGCACAGCATCTTGTACAGAGTGGAGCCCATCTTCCACTTCCCAGGAGCCACAGTTGGCCTGTCATTTACTTTGTCAACAGAATGCAGTAGAAAAGATGACATACCAGTTCTGCTTATGCCTCCAGGGGTCCTCTGTGCCTCTGTCTGTCCTCTGTGACCCCAGCCCCACCCTGTGAACCATCCTGGCTACATAGCTGGTAGGGGAGAGGCCACATAAAGCCACCCCAGCTGTCCCAGCCAAGGACCCAGACATGGGAGAGAGCTCTGCATGATGAACTGAGCTGCTTAGAAACCCACCAATAACTGTAGGTACTCAAGTGACTCGGTGATTCCAGCTCAGATTGCAATTGTCCTGCCAGCCCCTCAGACTCACAAGTAAGTGGCTGCTGTCATGAGCCACTGAGTTTTGGAATAATTTGTTACATAGCATGGTGTGGCAGAGATACCCAATGTAAGACATGTTAGGGAGAAAACCTAGCCAGTGCTTGGCTTGCCTACCTGTGCCCCTGGGAGGGAGCTGAATCTATCTAGAGAGGCCATGTGTTTTTAAGTTGCAGGAAAACGCTCCACTTGCTACCTGGGGCTGGAGGATCACTCCTGTTCAGAGTCTACTCTTGATGGGTCTCACATAGGAATTTCAACAGATCTGTGTTCTCCAAGATGCAGACTTTGGGAACATGTGAAAATGATTCAGCTTGAGAAGCTAGGGAGAGAGGCATACCTCTAACCATATCTGGATTACACATTTTGATTTAGCTATTTTTACAGGGGGGCTGTGGGTAAGAAGCAGAGAAAAAACACACATGGCTCAAAGACTGGCCTGTGGGTGATTAGGAGAAACGGAATGAACCCCAAATCCTGCCCAGGAGCAACATTGCTAACTAATGGTATTGAAAGAAAAGGAATCTAAGCCCATTTCAGACCTCCCTGGAAGGAAGTTAAAGGAGGAGGTACCAGAAGATGCCTGGCTGCAGCCCGGGAAGGAAGACAAATCAACACACTTGCACTGCCCACAGCATCCAGTTAAGGACCTCCCCTGTGCCCAGTCTTTATGGGGGGGGGGTCCACACACACACACAGACCCATCTTAATCCGGGCTCCCCAATGGGTCCTAGACTGGGTCCTCTGTCCCTAAATTCGGGGAATGTCACCAACCCTCCAGGTAGTCAGTCATCAAGAGCTACTCATCCACCACCCACACATCCCTGCCTCTACCGAAGGACCTCGCACCCCATCCCAGACTTCTCACTTCAAACAGACCACTTCTAAATGGATGAAAACCTCAGTCCTTCAGTCTGACATAAAGAGTTTTCCTCAACCAGCCCTCCACCCCCTCCTGTCCCTGCCACTCCTCGCCTGCTTCTTGGGTTCTGGCGGTGGACCCTGCAGTTTTTTCTAGCTCCAGGGACCAGGCTGCATGCACTGGCTCCTGGGTCCAGGCAGGGCCCTCCTATCATGCTCCTCATTCCATGTGAGGTCCTGCTTCACGAGGGCATCTTGGGGGGGTCAGTCCAAGCTGGCTCAGAAATAAGGTGAGGGGGTCCTTTGCTGAGCTTGGAACAATCTGGTGAGTTGTGGAGCAGTGGTCAGCAGACGCTGCCCCAGGGTGGTACCCACTTGACAATCCACGCATTTGTCTCAGACACCTTCCCCCCAACTCTGAGGAGCCATGTGAGCCTCTTGATGGCTGGCAGGCGGGCAGGGCCAAAGAGCCCAAAGGGGTGAAGTCAGGCCTGGGGAGTCTGAACCCCCACCACTCCAACTGGAGAGGGCACCCTCACACTGAGCCCACACCTTTGTGCACAGCTGAGGTAGCTGGGGACCAGGAGCGGGCCCAGCCCCACCTTCCACTCTAGGACCCCACCAGCCCCCTGCACAGGGGGCACAGCAACCCAGGTCCTGTGGGAGGTGCACCAGGGTCCCTGGGTAGGGGGCAGTGTCTGGGCCAACCTCTGGTGTCCCTCTAGGTGCTCAGGTCACAGTTTGAGGTCACCAGGCCAGAGGCGAAACCATTCCAGAACTGCAGCGTGTTCCCTCGCCGCCTGCCTGCAGGTCGCTGAGTGCACGCTGGGAAGCGGGGCGGGGAGAGCGCACCATGTGGGTAGGGGGTTGTCAGGAAGCCCCTGAGTCCTGTTAGACTTCCCATTCCAGAGAGCAGAACAGAGGCCTACCAGCCCTGGACTGGGGTGCGGGGGGCGTCACTCACTGGGGGCCCTTTCCCAACTTGGCTTCATACTAGGCTTCATTTTGATCTCTGACCCCACCTCTGAGCCTCCTTAAGCCTCCACCATGACTCACCTCGAACTTGCTCATGAACTCTGCAAAGATGCCGAAGAAGGCTTCGGAGGTGGTGGCTTTGGAATCCTCACCAAAGAAGGCCAGCGCCTTGCCCAGCTCCTCCATGGCCTCCCGCTGCAGCCCGTCCAGCGCCCGCAGCACTGGCTGGGCCGTCTCCAGGAAAGACTGGTGGCCCCTGTTAAGGAAACTGTCCGCCTCTGGGTGCTTGCAGGTTCCCAGCAGAAAATGCCCTCCCAGCTCTTCCTACACCTGCATGTCCAGTCCAGCCTCAGGTCTTTCACTCACTCCTCTCTCTGCAGGGCAGTCCTCTGCCCTTGTGGCTCTGCTTAGATGCTGTCACCTCCTCTTCCCCAAGCACCCCTTTATAGTAGCCCCCTATCACTCTCTAGACCTTACTCTGTAGCACTGTCACTATCTGTGCTCCGTGGGGACAGTCCCCTCTCCGGACTGCTTCTAGTTGGTCAGGGCCTGCCAGGCTGCTCCTTGTATTTTGTGACTTATGTCTGGGCTCCACTGCCCGCAGCGGATGGGGCAAGGCAGTGGCTTTAGGACAGTCAACAGAGCATGTCCTCCATTACACACAAACTTGGCCTAAGTGCTCAGATTCAAAATGACCCAATATGGACCATCTACTTCTGGAATCAGAGCAGCCTCTTCCCAGAACCTCTGCTGAGACAGTCTGTCATGTTCTGGCCCTGGGATACACTCAAGGGCAGGAGGAGACTGTAGGAGCAGCTATATCATCCAAGCTCACCAGTGGTGAGCAAGCTCATCTCGTGGTCAATAACACAATCGCACTTCAAACACTCCCTGTAGACACCGCAAGCTGTGCTGGGGAGGGGCCGATGGGGGATGCAGATAAAGCCACTGCATCACAGCCTGATGATCCCACCCCACAGTCTCTGGCAGTGCAGGGACAGACTGCTTGGAGGATACCGCCATGACCACGGCAAACTTGTCCTCGCTGGAGGGGGACATGGTCTGGCAGGCGGCCTGAATCTCACTGATAGTGCCGTGGAGGTCGGCCAGGTCACTGGTCAGGGCCCGTTGGTTCACTGCAGGGGAGGGAGAAGCCTCATGAGGACGCCTTCCTAAGTCAGGAAGTCAGTGTCTCTACCTCTCTGCCCATCCACCCAGTGTACCTTTGGCAGCCAGGGGCACGGTGGGCAGATCCTGAGCAAAGCCCAGGAGTTCCGGGAAGTGCTGGCTCAGCGATTTGGCAAGGATGTGCAGGAAAGTAGACTTCCCGTCCACTGTCTTGGTGGAGTTAAGCTGCAAAGGACCCCATGAGTTTCCCAATCACGTGGACCCAGGTACTCTCAGTGCTGCTTCTATTGGGCTGTGGCATTAATTCCTGGCCCTTCACACTCGCCAATTCCCAAACTCAAAAACTGATGGCTCTTCTTCCCTATCCTGAATCTCTTAGCTGCTGCGATGCCACAGGCCTCCCAGGAGTTTGGAGGTTCCCTGGGTCAAATCTCTTGAGACCCTCCCCGCACAAGAAACAAGGCCCACAGCTCCCCTAGGGGAAGCCCCAGGTTATTCTGTCCTTGTGAGCTTGACCTTGACAGCAGATACAGCCCAAGATACTCTGACTCCAGGAGAGTAGGAGTATCATGAACTTCCCTCTTGTGGTTTTCTGGAACCATTTGTGGCTCAGATATACTAAGCCATTCATGTCTACAAATAGTGTCTTTCTTTCTCTTTTCTTTTTTTTTTTTTAAAGGCACTCTGGGAACAAGTGCCAGAAGCACTAGAGGAGGCTGGGTATGGGAATGGTCTTTTCTTTGATGGTAGCTCTTTTGGAGATAAGACTGACCTGACAGTGATGGGGATGCTGAGGACATCCTACCAGGTGGGATTCTCTCCTTTTTCCTGGGGCCTTCCCCTCCCTGCCATCCCCTCCCCCACTCCATTTTTTCCAGCTCTTGAGGTTTGGCTTGGAGAAGACCCACGCAGACAACCTGCTGCTGTCACATCTGGTCTGCAGGCAGCCAGTCCTTCCTCCTGGGAAGGGCCTTCCTGGTCATGATGTTCTCTCCCCCCATCTGCTACATCATGGCTGAGGCTGGCCTCCCCAGCCTCAGTGGTAGAGCAGGCTAATCTATGACCATCCAGGCCCCCTCACCTCCGTCAGGAAGTTGATCTTGAAGCCTGTGGTCTTGTTGGTTTTGGGCTGGCCATCGTTGAGGTAATTGCCCATGGCCAACACAAACTGTGGAGAGGAAGAGGGCAGATCTTGCCCAGTCCTCACCCCATCACCCCATCAGGATAGGCCTCCAGGCTGGAAGCCCCCAGGGGGTTGAAGGGCAGGCAGGGCTACCAGGGAGGGGCTGCCCCCTGACCTCCAAGATTTTGGCGAGCTTCCGGCTGTTCTTGAGCTCGAGGGAGGCCTGTCGCAAGCACTCCAGGCTGCCCCGGATCTCTTCTGTCTTCTCCTGTAGGGTGGCCTGGAAGTGGAGGCTACGCAGGCGGGTCTTGTATTCGGGAACTGACAGCATCTGTCATGGAGGCAGGACCAGGATTCATCCATTTCTTCACCCACCTCAGGAGACCCACTGTCCCAGCGCAGCCTGGGGTGGCTGTCATCTGGCTACCTCATATTCCCGCAGGAAAAATAAGCACAACCTCTAGGGGGCGCCCTCGTCCCATCTACCTTGAACCCCTGGTAGGAACTGGCCACTAAAGATGTAAAACTGGGACTCAGGCCTGAACGCGGGCGTCCGAGGACAGCGGGATCCCCTCAGGTCCCGAACATAGCAAGACCCTGATGGAGGCGGCCGAGGCCCGGGCGGGGTCGCAGTGGCAGCACCTGCAGCACAAACTGGTCCGGTTCGCTAAGGCGGCCGGGCGCCTCGCGGAAGGCCTGGTAGCGCTGCTCCTCGTCGGCGTCGGGGGCGAAGAGTAGCAGCTGCGCCAGATGTGCGGGCTCCAGGCGCCGGGGCTCCATGCTCATGAGCACCTGCCGCAGTTCGGCGGGGCTCAGCTTCAGGTGCGCCAGCAGGATGGCTGCGGGCGGGGCCGTGAGAATGAGCCGGGGGGCGGGGCTCGGGTACAAAGTGACTGGGGGCGGGGCCGGATAGGAAGTGGGTGGGGCCTCCAGGCTCGTGACCTGAGGAGCCAGGATCCATACTGAATGGGGAGGAGCCTTCCCCGACCAATTACAAGGCGGGGGCGGGGTTAGAATTAACAATGAGTAGGGTCTGGGTGCCCTCCCCTCGCTGTTACAGCTGAGGGCGGGCCGACTGGATGGAGCCAGGGGTGCAGCCAAAGCCAGCACCTGCACTCAGGTGGGATCCGGCTGACTGTGGGACCTGGGAAGGGGTTTTCATCCCGTTGGTTGACGGGAGTTCTGGTCCCCAAGGCCTAATCTCTGTCCCAACTGGTCGGATCCAAGGTTCTGCGGCCCAGAGGGAGGGTCGCCTCCTGCCCCCCACAATCCCTTGGCTTCCCCAGCCCCTCACAGGTGTTGTAGGCCTTCTTGTGAGACAGGATCTCCACCACCTCCTTCTTCCTGAAGGGCTCTGGCCGAGGCACTGGCTCTGGAAGGGAAACTGATGGTTTAATGAGGGGAGGCTAGGCTGGGCTGCCTGGCAGGGCCACTCAAGAGCCCAGACCACCCCACAATGGCCTGGACTGAATAATAGCTCCAGGGGTCCACAGTCCCCTCATTCTTCAGCTTCCCATTCACAGACTCTAGGCTCCCGTCTAATTCTTGGCATGTGAGATATGTCCACCCTCACACCCTTCCCCAGTGTCCTAGAGATTGAGCTGACTGAGCAGAGAACCAGTCACCTCTCAACCTGTCAGATGCTTCCTGGATGGATAAGGGTCTTTCTTCTCCATCCTGGGGCCATGTTCCACACACAATACCCCTGGCTGCCTGGAGGACAACTATACAGAGACACTCGGAGAAGAGACTGGAGAAAGGGGAGAAAGAGACTGGAGGGGATAACTATGGGTGATCCTGATCACCTTATTCTGGCTGTGTGAGTTTGAGCAAATTACCTAGTTTCCCTGTGCTTCTTTGTCGGGAAGTGAGATGACCACAGTCTTTACCTTAGAGAGTTGGCACAGGATTAATTTTGAAGCAAGGATGTCTGGCATTTGGTAAGCATGCAATAAATGCCAGCTCCTAGTATCTGTTTTGAGTCTGAGAAGTCTAACTCAGAGACACAGTCCATAAAGATCCATGCAGACCTCAGGGGCTCTAAGCCCTGTGATGCCACAGAAGGCAGTGGGTGCGTTGCCACAGAGGAACTGGCATCTGGGTTACCCTGGGGCCTTGAGGCCACTCACTAGCAGTTTTCTGTGTGCCAAAGTGGAGTTCCAGGTCGAGGTATTTCACCATGTCACTCAGCTTATCATAGTCAGAGTCTTCCCCAAGCTGTGGAAGTAGGGAGGAGCAGAGTGAGAGGAACACTAGCAGCTAGACTGCCATCCCCCCACCCAGCCACTCTTGAAGGGTGACCCTGGGAGTTCTTGGAGGGGGGAGCCTCCATCAGGTCCTGGGATACACCCAGGGACAGGAGGAGAATGGAGGAGAAGTTAAATCATCGAAGTTATCCAGTGGTGAGCCAGTATCTCTTATGGTCAATAGCACACTCACACTTGCAACATTCTTCATGTAGACTCAGCAAGTTGTATTGGGGCAGGGAGGTGGGGATACAAGACTAAGAAGGGGCTGGAACAAACCAACAGGTTTAAGAGGGTAGTCAAGGGACCTGGTCCTGTTTTGAGGTCCTTTGTAGGGAGTGAGTTCACCAGAGCTGCCCAGAGCAGAATGAATCAATGTTAAGAGGAGAAAGAGGGCAATGCTGGGGGCTAGAAGCTAGAACCTGGTCTGGATGAGGGGGAACCATTTACAAAGGTCATCTTGGGCTTGGGTATGGAATAAGGATGGAATGTTCCCAAATAAGGAGATACCAAAGGGAAGGCAGGCAAAGTCTCTGAAGATGGCTGCAGAGCAGGGACACCTGGCTTGGATTTGGACTTGGTCAGATGTGTGACCTGTGTCCACCTTTGGTAACGAGTGAAAGAACCACTCTGTAGAGCAAGGCTGAGAGTTCCGTCTGAGGCTGGTAGGCATGTGGTCTCTAGGGGACTCCCTGTTTGTGGCTCTGTCCTGTTGTGTAATGCAGAAAGGTTCCCTGGAGATATAGGTTGGTGCCAATTTGGCTGGGAAGGCAAGAGACAGAACCCAAACCGAGGAGATGGTAGTGGAAGAAATAACAAGCATGACACAAGTGTGGTTACCTGTGAAGGTCCTGAGAAGAGGAAGGGACTGGGGTTAAGAGAAATGGTGAGCATGAAGATGGAGGGATCCTAGGTCATATTAAAAGGAATATGGTATGTAGGTCAAAAAAGATGAGATTCCTGTTTTCTCCTCTGAAATGGCCAAGTCCCTCTGGGGGCCCCATATGGATCTGCTTTTCTGGATCTGTTCTGGTCATCTGGAACATGACCACTAGACTGTGAGACTAGAGACCATGGTCTAGAGGAATGGCCTAGATTACAGGGCTGAAGTAAACCTGCTCATCTGACAGGCCAGTTGGTCTGTGGATAAGGGAATGTACTGGCTCTGCCTGGTATCTGTTTCAAGGGGCAGGATAGAAAGCAGGGCCTGGGAATCTTAGAAACACAAGATTTCAGAACAACACAGGCATTAAAACCCCCATGTCCAGTGAGGACATGGATGTCTTGATAGATAGCTCAAGCATATTTTGCAAAGAAATTCAAACACCAGAGTGGAAGGGTGAAGGCTGGTGTCTAGGCCTTTTTAAAGAACCCTTCAGTTTTGGCTCCTGGGAAGGAGGTACTCATGTAGGAATGTCACACATTTGGGGTCAGCAACTCTCTAACCAGATGGGCTTATTTTGGCTCTAAGAGCCTAAAGAAATGCATCATATCTCAAGAGTGACAGGTTTCAAGGTGAGTTTGGTGTCACTTCTGGCTGGCCTCAGTGTGTCTTCCGCTAAGGGACACAAACTGAGCTTCAGTGCCTGCTCTGACCACCCACCAGTGGGCATGTCCTTGGGCTGGGCCCCCATTCAGCCTCTGCTCAGGGGTGGTGGGGGGGAGGGCAAGGGGTCGTTCTGGTTGAAGTCGCAAGAGGCCCAAAGATGGGTCCTGGCTTCTGTGCTGCTGTCCAGGCCACCCTCCAAGTCACCTACCTGACCCCAGATGGTGCCTTCCGAGTTCTCCACCTGCTCCCACCGCAGGCGCTTGACACTCATGTGGCTGGTCTCGCTGCGGCGGTGGCCCAGGCCCCGGGACAGCATGGGGGGTGCACAGGGCACGGGTGGGGGCAGGGGTGGTGGGGGCGGTGGAGGGACTGGGTGGCTGAGTTGGGTGAGAGGCTTGGCCAATGTCTGAGTGGGGCCCCGGGACACATCAGGGGCACGGGAGCTGGACTTGGGGTCATGGAAGGGGAGGGGCGGAGGTGGCGGGGGACTGAGTGGGGGTGGGGGGATGTGGTCAGAGATGGAGGAGTAGGTCAGAGAGCTGTCTTCCTCGCTGCTGAGACACTCGCTGGCGCTGCTCCGCTCGTTAGTGACAAAGCTGCCCTGGTCATCATGGAAGCTCATCTGGTGGGAGTAGAACAAGGTGGGTGGAGAGGGCAAACCTGGGCCCACTGGGGAGGGGCAGGGAGACTGGGATAGCCTGAGGCAAGGGGCAGGATAGGCTCCAGCAGATGAGGTAGCCTAGAGCTTGGGTCAAGGGGTGGGCTAGCCTAGGGCTGACTCTAGCCCGCCTCCTTGCCTCCCCATTTGCACACCTGCTCACCTCCTCATAGTCGTTCTCGGGGCTCAGGAAATCATCCACAATGGTGACCCGGGGGCCCAGCTGCTCACTCAGCGCATCCAGGAAGCGATCTGTGTCCCGGCTCCGCACAGGCCGGGAGGTGAAGAGCTTCCTGCGGCTGGCAGGGCGGGTGGGTTCTGGGCTGGGCGGGCTGTCAGGGCGAATGAGCCCAGGGCCTGGCTGTGGGGAGGGCGCCCTGCTGCTGTCCAGGCTGGCGTAGGGGTGGGACTCGGAGCTGCTGGGGGAGGCCAGGTTTCCTGAGCATAGCGGGTAATAGCAGGGAGAGGGCAGGAGACGCTCGCTGGGCCAGGAGACGTCAGACAGGGTCCTGGGTCCTGGATTGGGGGGTGGAGTGTGAGGGCCCCGCTGTAGTGGGTACCTAGGTCCAGGTGCAGCCTGGAGGGGAGGGGCCCGGGCAGGGTGGCTCTGTGTACCTGGGCACTCTCCTCTCCTCTGGACAAAACACAGGGAGACCCTGGGTGACCCTGCCTCTCAGGGCCCTCCCCTGAGGGTGATCAAAGACCATAGTGGGTGAAGGGGGATACTTCTTAGCTTCAAGACAGGCCAGACCCAGCTCATCTTGGGCAGGACACCAAGGGTCCACCTTGGACCCACCAAATAAACTCAAAGGCCAGAGGAGCCTTCTTGAGGCCTCAACCAAAGATCAGGAGGTCCCTCCCGTAGCCACAAGAGCTGGCTCACAGGAACATTCTCCAGGAGGCCTGCCTTTGGAACGACAGGGAATCCATCATGCCTGTCCTGTGAACAACCACCTTTCCAGCTATACCATTCACACAGCAACACAACCGCATGCCAACCTGGGCACTCTCTAGCGGGGTGGGCACTTTCTGCTTATCTAGATCCACAGCAGGGACCTGGAGGAACCAACAACCTGACCCGGAGGGCCTCTCGTCATGGAGGCTACTAGGGGTCCCCACAACTCGGTCTCATGGTCATGGAGCAAGTGGGGTGGTCACTCCAGGCCAGTGCTGTCCTCAGGATCTGGGGTTGCCCAAGCCCCTACCTGCTGTGCCTGCCTGGCTGGGCATTGGTGGGGAGGCACGGGATCTGGAAGCGGTCCCCATCTTCCCTTTGAAGCTGCTGCTCAGCCGGGACTCTAGCTCTGCATAGACAGCAGACATCTGGGGGAGGGGAGGCAGAGGTGAGGTGAGTCCTAGGTGGCCTCAGAGGCTGGGATGTGCCCTTGCCCCGTAGGTGCCTCATTTCCCACCCCCCACAAAACAACCAGGAGGGCAGAGAAGCCTCACCATCTTGGGGTTGGGAGTCTCGGGGAGGGACGTGCCGTCACCTGCCTGGCGCTCGCCTGGGATCATGGGGAGAGGCATCTCAGTGCAGTCACCAGGACCTGCTGGGAATCAGGAGCTGGTCCACCAGGGGGTGGCAGGAGGGGGTCTAGTGTCCACCAGGAGCTCAAGTCTCTGGCCCCGACCCAGACCCAGCAAGGCTTGCAGACCCAGGAGGGCCCCTGCTAAGACCCGCACATCCCCATTCCTGGGATTGCTCATCTCCAAAAGCCCATTTTGCAGGTGGGAAAACCAAGGTCTGGTTGCACCCACTCCAGACTTCCTGTCCCAGGCCTCACCACAGCCAAAGCTGGCCTCCAGACCCTGGGACCGGAGGCTGCGGCGGCACATGGAGGAGGCCCTCAGGGAGCTCCTCCGCTGGGGCTCGGGCACAGGCTCCAGTTCTAGCTCAGGCTCGGGTTCCAGGTCCAGTTCAGGCTCAGGCTCTGTTGTGGGGCATGAAAGGGAAATAAGATGCTTGTCCTCTCAGCCAGACAAGATCCTCCGCACACAGGGAGGGGCAGGGCAGCTGCCTTGGCACCAATCTATGATCCACCCTGCCTGCTCCAGGATGGCTCTCCAAGGGGAACTCTAGAGGGGGAGACTGGTGCTGGGATAAAGGACACAAGGTGGTGTCTGAGCACAGAGGCCAGGTGAGCACGGCCCAGCCCCCAGGGCCTTTCTCATGACGAGAGCTCAGGACTCCACGATTACAGGTCTATAGGGACACACACGGTAAAATGGAAGGTTCCAGTCTAGGCCAATGTGGGGGACATCTGCTGCCCCTTCTGTACCCCGAGCTTCTTGCCAACCCCTTGACCCAACACATTGCAGGTCCCAAGGACTAGGAACAATAGACACACAGGTCAGCAGGCAGGCTGGGACCACAGGTGCCTCCTATCCAGAACAAATGGCCAGAGTTGGCACACGTTTGATTTGCATGGCCTGAACAATGAAGTGCATGATTTTGTGGGTATGCACTGGGTATGTGGGGGGAAATCAAGGCTGCATGAGGGTGGGGGCCTTCGGGTGTGCCAGGGGCATCAGGCCTCCAGCAACATGACCTAGCTGTGATCCCAGTCTGTAAACAGTGGCCACATGAACTTCTCAATCCATGCCACATGTCCCAGAGTGCAAAGTACAGCCACTGAGGTTACCCCCCACTTTATGGGTGAGAAAACTGAGGGCCCCCCACCAGTGGTCGAGAGGTGCCCTAGGTCTAGGGTTACGTAACATATGCTGCTTAAGGGTCAAGGTGGGAAGGCACATCCTGGGGATCAAGTGTGGGACTGGCCCAGGTGTGTTGGGTACATGTCTGCATGGCATGTGGTCACCTTCTTGCATGGGAGGGGCCCAGGTCTACTGCAAGAGCTCACAGGTGAGAACAGGTGTCTTGACTCCTCACCTATGGGTGGAAGACAGGGCTGCGTACCTGTCATAGCCGTGTAGCCCAGGAAGCACGCAATTTTCTCCTGGCACAGCTCCTGCTCCTCATAGGTCAGCAGCTGGTAGATGAACTGCCAGAGGACCTGCTTGGCAGGTGTGTCCAGCACAGGATAGACATCGACGATGAGGGTGTCGATGTTCCTGGGGGACAGACAGGAGCAAAGGATTCATGACTCAGGGACTCACCAGATGGGGCCCCTGCAGGCCCCAGAATTCAGCCTCATGCCTTGTACCCCATTCCCACAAGACAAAGAAGAGGACAAGAAGGCAGGCCAACTCTAGGGCCGGGTCATCCAGATGCAAATCCCAGCTCTGCCACTTACCAGCCAAGTGACCCTTCACAAGTTACTTCTCTGTGCCTCAGTTTCCTTGTCTGTGAAATGGGGATAAGAATAGCATCTAGGGTGCACTCTTGTGACTCGGGTGGCTAAAGTGCAGGCCATGTAAAGCCAAGGGACCTGGGTTTGAGACCTGGGGGTAGGAGCGGGAATAGAATCTAACACAAAGCTACTGGGAAAGTTGACTCATTGGAGTTGACCTTTGAACAACACAGGACATTCTGGGCACCAAAATCCACAGATGCATGCTGTGCCCTAGTGGCTTTGCGGGTAAGTCCCCTGAGTGCAGTCCACATGCATCCCAAGGACCAGGATTTACATCCTGGAGCTGGGGGGGCAACAAAAAAGACGAACAACTAAATAAAATAAAGTGCTCCATCTTCCTCTTTTTACTTCCTGCCTGCCTCTGCTCACCTTCATTCCTGCCTGTACCTTTACTTTAAAAAAAAAAAATCCAGGGCACCCTGGTGGAGTAGCAGTTTGCTCCGCTGCCGTTGGCCAGTGCCGTTGGCTCGATTCGTGTCCTGGGGCTAGGAGAATGGCCAACATGTACAATTAGATAAAATAAATAAAAGTGCTTCTTTTTCCTATCTGCCTGCCTGCCTCTTTCCGTTAAAAAAAAAGCAACCCACAGCCGCTTAAGTCCCTTAGAGTATCTGCCCTCTGTATCTGTGGGTTTCAGGTCTGTGGATTCAACAGACAGCCTCGGCTGGCTGAATTCGTGAATGCGGGAACTCAAAGGCATGGTGGTTCAGTTGTATTTGTTGAAAAACAACCCTTGTATAAGTGGGTACAGTCAGTTCAAATCTCATGCTGTTTGAGGGTCAACTGGGATTGACCAACAGAGGCCTGTTTCGCAAAATCTGGCTCACTCCCTGTTTTTTTGAAAGCAAGTTTTTTGGAACATGACTATACCTATTTGTTTAGATATTGTCTGCAGCTGTTTTCAAATTACCACCACAGAGTGGAATCACTTTGAAGCAGACTTGCTGGTCTACAAAGCTGAAAATATTATCAGCCCTTTCATAGATACAGCTTGCTGGTCCCTGTATCATTGTGAAAAACTAAAACCTATTCTCACGTAACACCACACATAAAAATGAACTCTAGGTGGATAAAAGACCAAAGTGTAGAAGGTAAATGGGTACAATTAATGAAGGTAATGCAGGAGAGCATCTTTTGACCTAGGGACAGGGAAGAACTTACCATTTCGAAAGATACAGGCAGAAGACTCAAAATGTGTTGAATCTGATTATCCAATATCAAACATAAGTGTTCAAGGAAACACAATCTGAACATGTAATAGTAGATGTGACAGAAGTGAAAGTAGTGGTAATAAATTGAAGAAAATATTTATAATGTCTAAAATGAAGGAATCATTATCTAAAATATAAAGGAATTGCTATAAATCAATGAGAACAAAAAGCCTAATACAATGAAAATAGACAAAGGGTCTCAACAGGTAATTTACAGACAAGGGAACAGAAGAGGTCAGCAAGGACATTTAAAGATGCATGGTGCGCTCTGGTGGAGTACTTGTTCGGTCCACCGCCTCTGGCATAGCACAATCCACAAGCATCCTACGGACCTGGGCTCATGTCCTAGAGCCAAGGGGAAAAACTAAGATGTACAACTAAAACAATACAAAGAAAGAAAAATGCTTCTTCCTCCTCTCTCTTCCTGCCTGCCTGCCTGGTTGCCTTCATTTCTGCCTGCACTTTTCCTTTTATACTTACAATGCTTAACATAATTAGTTATACACATACTCAAGTGAAAAAAAAAAAAAGATGCCACTTTATGGCTAAGAGACTGGCAAGAAAGAAAATCTGAATGTGTTCCAGGCTGGTGAAGTTGTGGGGATGATGCAGTCCATGCGCTTTGCTGGTAGGGGTGAAAACAGTGTTCTGGGAAGAAATCTGGCACTGCTGAGTCAAGTAAGCAGAGACAAATAGCCGGCAATCCCGCTCTTAGGAATTTCAAATGAATCATATACACGGCGCCACAGGATGTGTGCTCGTCATAGCGTTATTGTGAGGCAGCATGGAGGCAAGCCAGTGCCCATCACTGGGCAGGTGATACAGGCTCCTTGGAAATACTGCATGTTCAGTTTATACCACAACCAGAAGCTAAGTCTTAACACAGTGAGTCACACGAGGTGTTGATTTCCCAGGGCGTAAAAAACGGTCTCTTTACACTGCATTCTCTTAAGTGAGCAAGTGCATTGTCTAAAAAAAACCACACCTTAATTAAATGTGACACAGAGACACAAAATGACTGCAGTTAGAAAAATGGCAGTGATGTACTTGCTTGATGCAGGATTGCCACACACCTCCGATTTGTAAAAAACGAAGTAACTGCCAACCGCAATGAAGTGAGGTGTGCCTACAAAAAAGACATGGCGGCTGTGATCCGGGGGATTTGGCTGCAGCTATAACTAGTGAATTAAAGGTACAGAGAGCAACATGTACAGATCCTAAACACAGCACTTGGTTTTAAAAAAAGAGCAAGATTGAGCACGATGATGCAATTTTTTAAAAAATTATATTAATAGCAATGCTTACTTTTCAAGGATACCTTCGACCAAAAGAAAGTCCATTAAATTTATTGGACCGGTGGTCTTGGTGCAGGGGAGGGACCTGGAAGAGCAACTGAGGCCAGAAAGGATTTCAAAGTGGAAGCAACCCAAATGTCCATCAACTGATTAATGGAGAAGTAAAAGGTGACCTACCCGTCAGTGGAATAATATTTGGCCATAAAAAGAAATGCAGTAGATGCTAATCACTTGGATGAACTTTGAAAGTATTATGCCAAGTGAGAGGAACTAGATGCTAAAGCCCACATTTTACACACTTCCATTCATATCAAATTCCAAAATGGAAATGTCTACAGGAACAAGACACAGACGAGTGGGTGTTTGAGGTTGAGGGCAGGCAGAGAAATGGGGGTTGACAGTGGGAGGGTGTGGAGTTTCTATTTTTATTGTTATTATTTTAATTGTTCATCTTGGTTGTTTGCCCGGCCCCAGGATGTGAACTCTGTCCTTAGAATACATGTGGACTGCTCTTGGTTGGAGGAGATGGACCCAACCGCTACTCCGCCCGAGTATACCTGGAGTTTCTTTTTCAAGTGACCATTTCTAAGACTCAGTGTGGTGACTTTGGTACTTACTTTTGGATATACTAAAACCAGAGCATTAGACACTCCGATAGCTGAGTTGTTTGGTATCTGAACAATATCTCATGAAGACTGCTTAAACGAAAAAAGGAATGAATAAGCAAGGGGCTTGGCATGGACCATGACAATGACCTTATGTACTAAAGAGTGTGACAAACACAGTCGACTGTCACTGAGCTACAAAAAGGAAGACACCAAATCAACCCAACAGGGCCTGGCCTGTGGTGAGCGCCTCAGAATGGGCACAGCTAAGGCGGGTCTTGTGAGGATTCCACCACCAACCCTGCAGGTGGCTGCTGTCTACTTCACTTTATAGAGAAAGGCTGCCATTTGTCCAGGTCACATGGCTAGGAGGTTTCAGAGTATGGGTTTGTTCTAGGGCATCCCAATTGTCCCCCAGCCCCACCACGGACCCTGGACGATGAATCTGGCAGGATTTGGGGGTCCACCCAGGGCAGGACCCCACCACCATCCTGGCCCAGCCACCTGTGCTGGAAGAAGCTCTCCAGGGCGCGGCAGACCCCATAGCGCTCGGGAGGCATGAGCTGATGCTCCAGCTGTTGGCTGAAAGTCCGCCCCTGCACGCGGATGCTGGACGGCAGGATCTCTGCCACCCACTGCAGGGAGGTGAGCGCCGACGACGGGTTGGGGGAATCCAGAGAATCAGAGTCTGCCGGGGTCACAGGAGGGACAACAGGGGTGACCCAGCACCCCCCTGTCCCCGTGCAGTTTCCCTGGCAGCTGAGCTGGGGCCAGGGGACCTCCTAGCTGGGGTGGCTGTACTGCGCTGGGCACTGGGGTGTAGGGAGACCCCTGGGCAGGATCCCTGAGGCTGCCCTGTGAGCTGCTCCAGCACCTTCTGGGAGGGGCGGGGAGGGAAAAGTAGAGTCCTCTGTAGGCCCCACACATGGTGGCCCCATAGGGTCCCCATGGGCCAATGAAGCCAAGTGATAGTGGGGGGGTCTCACCACTGGCGAACGGGATGAGCCCCTCCTCCACCACCAGCGTGGGCATTGCCCCACTGCCCTGTAGCATGGACACCACCTTGTCATGGGAGCAGTTCCTGTTAAGCAAAGGGCCCAAGATGATGAGCCCTGTCCATGCCACTTGCCAGACCTCCCTGTCTTCCAACAGAGGCTACAGCACAAAGCCACAGCTGGGTCACAACCAGAAGGCAGAGACCTGCTTCTCCTGCTCATATCCCCTCTGAATGAGAGGCTCCAGGTCCTGCTGGGCACTACAGGGTACAGAGGGAGCTGTACCCATGTCAGGCCTGGGCAGGGCTCCCCCTCAAGAGCCAGTGTGGGTGGAAGGATGAACTGACATTCTGGCGTGTGTGGGGGAGAAAGCGTTCCCATAGGAGGAGGGACAGCTGGTGGGGCGAGAGCAGGACACTGGCCTTGGTGTCCCAAAGGCAGGAGTCTTGGGGGATAGTTCATCACCAAGTTCTGGTGTCCCCAGTAGCCACTGACCTCATGTCCAGTCCATTGAGGAAGAGGATGCGGTCACCTGACTTGAGGGAAGCACTGTCAGCTGGGCTCCCTGGAAGCAAGAAGATAAGGCAAGCTGGTCAGCTGTGTAGGCCCCCTCACCCTGCCAGAGGTCATTCCGTTTTGTGGGTGAGGAATGATTTGGCGGGCAGAGGAGAACGAATTTCAGGCCAGCAGACCCCCATGGGAGACTTAGCATTACTCGGATCTCCACTGCTCTAAGCAGGGAGCCATCCTGGGTGCTTCAATCTCCAACCGCTCAGCTCTGGCTGTCAGAGAAGAACGAAAAGGTTGAAAGTTCCCGAGGGCACGACTTCTGCACCTTTGGGACACCCTGCAGAGAACCTCCCCTCTGCCCAGTTTTGGCTCCTCGTGAAAGGTCTACATCATGGATTCCCCTGTGCCTTTGTCATCAGGAGAAAATGAGTCTGTCTGGAGGGTGGTGGTCATCACCTCCAGGCTGAGAATCATGTACTAATTGTGTCTTTTACTTTTCTGTGTCCATGTTTTGACATCTTGGGGACTTGCTGATGCTGGCAGGACTGACTATCCCCATCTCTATGCCCCTTTAGCCAAATTCTGCAGCTGATAAAGAAGTTCAGCAATCATAGGTGGAACGTGGATAGACAAAACAAAGGAACAGATGAAACAAAAACAACCCCTGGACACTTGCAACAAAACGGAGGTCACCAACAGGGAATGGGATGGGAGGATGGGGAAGGGTGAGAAATGGTGGCAGAGCCCACTGGACAATGGTGAAGAACACTTGGTGATTTGGTGGAGGACAGGGTGTGTTGACATATATATGAGGAACAGGGAACCTTTACATGTGAGCTTATTTTAATGTGTAAAATTAAAAATAATTTTTAAAAAGCTCAGCAAGCCTTTCATATGCAAACCAATCTTCCACTCTGAATAATTAACCCCCTGCCCAAATCATCTGAGGGCCAGGTACCAGATAACTAGGGACGGTCCCTAAACCCCAGAGTCCATGGAACTTACTCAAAGTAACCAATTCCTGCCTCCCCTGCTCTTCCCACAGAAACCACAGCCTCTTGCCCAAGTTCCCCACTTCCTGAGTGACCCCAATGCTGCCCCCTGTGGCTCTGTATGGGGTGGAAGGCTGTGCCCCCTCCTCCGGGCACCTTAACAAACTATCTTTTCCATGGCAACCATCTCCTGATCAGCTGGCCTCAGTATACCTCGATGTTACCCCCCAACAAAAGGTCAGACCTAACTCAGCATTTAATACTGGGCGTGGGGTGTCTGGTACACTTGCTCCTGTGGATATATAGATTTCTTCCTGTTTTATGAGTCATCAATCTAAATTTCATTTGGAAGCAAGTGGGAGGGAAAGACAAATGCCTAAATAAAAAGGGACCCTCCAATTGTGAGCTGATCTGGAGACTGAGAAACATCTGGTGAGGAAAGGGAATGATCCGGGAAGTCTTCGTGAAGGAGATGGGGTGCGGAAAGTTCTTTCCTTGAGTCTGACAAGGAGGAGGTGTTGCGATGGCAAATCCAACCTGGCCCAACTGGAAGCTGGGTCAGCCTGGAGTAGGAGGGCCAGAGGGGTCGTGCAGGGGATTAGAGATGACTGTAGCAGGAGTCAGGAGAATCCCAGTTCTATGTTTGAATTTGCCAGAGCCTCCCCAGGCCTCAGTTTCCCCATCACTGCATCCATGTGGTTTCCCAGGCAGGCATGAATTCAAGAAGAACAGGGACATGTCACTCATCAGGTGTAGGCCTCAGAATGATCCGGTGGCTGGAAGGATGATATGGAGGCTCTGGGCCACTTTCCCAGGAATCAGAAGATGCCTGTGTCACAAATCCATGCACGGAGATGTGAGACACAGAGTGGAGAGAGGGCTCTGCATTATCAGAGGACACAGCACCAATGGGGATTTGTCACCAGGAGCATCGTGCTCAGGTGCTAGGAGGGGATGGGTGCAGAACACAGCAGGTACACCAGCCCCTGAGGCGGGTGGATCCAAGACGAAGAGTTCAATTTAGTGCCAGGAGATGTTTCTGCCCCACAGACCTTCCATAGTGGATGGACTGCCTCTGCAAGCAGTGAGTTTCTTCCTTCCCAGGAAAGGCCCTTGGCCCCCTGGAGGGGTGGAGGGAGGAATTCCTGCAGAGAAGACTCTGCTTTCAAGAGGCCAGCACTCCAGCAGGCAGGGGCAGGCTTGACGGGAGGGAGGAGGGGAGGCCAGGCTGCTGTTGGTGGTGGTGGGATTGCGTCTGGCCTGCGGAGCAAGTGTCCAGTTCACTGTGGGCAGCGGGTAGCGGGCACGGGGCTTGGGAGCAGCCTGAGCAGGTACCAACACTGGCTGGCTGTCTCAGTGTCCCAGCCCTCCCTGGGGACAAGGACAGTCTGGATAAGGAACTCGGCTCCCTTGGCTCACCGGTGACCCTGACTTGGGAGAGGCTTTGTCTCCACTCAGGCTGAGAAGGATTTGGACTGCTGCTCGGTGGCGCTCAGAGGACATGGGTCACATGAATTTGGGATTTGGGGGATTGCTGACCCAGCTTAGCAGGGTTCTTTACTCCCTCCAAGGTCTTAGGGACCTTTAGGACAACCCACCCACCCCTCACCAGGCAGGACAGACTCGATCCAGACGGGCCCATGGCCGCGCAGGGTGAAGCCGAAACTTTTGTTTCCCTTGTAGACTCGAACTGTCCTGAAAAAGAAAGACGGGGTGAGGTGGGGAGCCCGCAGGGCGTCCAGATCTGGAACAAGAGGAGCTGAGGGGGCAGGGGAAGGAGACGTCCCGTGTCCCACTCTGCATGCCACCCTGCACTCCCCGCCCTGCGCCCTCTGCCCAGGTCTCCATCCCACGGGTACCTGCGCACGCCCCCGGCACCGGCGCGACCGCCCAGCAGCGACGCAGCCTTGCGTGGGGGCGGCTCGTCGGGGCGGCGCGGCGCGGCGCTGGCTCGCGTGGACACCAGGAGGCGCTCGGGCCGCTCTTCACTGCGGCTGCGGCGCAGCCTCTGCGCGCCCTGTGCCCGCCGAGCTCGGCACAGCTTGCCCAGCAGACCCTGCGACACCACCTCGTCGAAGCGCGCTCGGTGCTTCTTGGGGATGAAGATCCTGCCGGCGAGGACCGCAGTGTCGAGGCGCGCCCCCTGAATGCGCTGGGATCGCGGCAAACCGCAGTCCAAAGCAGCAGCAGCCGGCACCCCAGTCTCACCCTCGGTACCTGACTTGTCGCCCCCAACCGGCTCAGGCTATAACAGGACGGCAGCATGTCCCTACTGTCCCCATTACTCTGGCCTCTGGTTAGGTACCTCAGTGCCGACAAAGCCAGTTCAGGGCCTCTTCCTCCTCCTGCCTCTGTCCTCCCAACTCTGGTCGACCCCCACCCCCGCCCCCGTTGCCTCATTCATGACCTTCCACCTGCAGGCCAAGTCCCAGGATCCCCACCATCCACCTTACCCTGCTTGATTTCAGGCAGCTCCGCTGGGGAACCTCAAGCCACACCCTGCCCAGGGTCAGACTTCCCCCAGGTCCTCATCACCTTCCCAGGCTCTGCTCTCTCACTGCCACCACACCTGCACACCCCAACCTCCCTTGTGCCTTAGCCCAGCCTGTTGCCCTGCTTGGCACACTTTTTCTGCTCCCTGAGTTGTCCTGGGCTCACCCAACATGGTCTTCCTTCAAAGTAATCCTATATGTTTCAGCAAGTCCCTGCTCTCTGTGCCAGCCAGGTCCCAGTTCAAAGCTAAAGGTCCTATGATTCCTGCTCTCAGAGGCGTCACTGGGAGGTGGGAGAGGCCGGGGACCCAGCTCTGGGGCTGGTAGCTTGGTGTCCGGAGTCTCCTCTGTAAGGCTAGTTGCTCTTCGAGGGCAAGGTCTGTAGCTCATCTGCGAGGCACAGTGACCAGCCAGGACACAAGGGACGGACTGAGTGACTCAGTAAACAGGGTGTCCACAGGAGACCCAACTACACCTCCCAGAAGCAGTAGTAGTTACTCCCTGGTGGACTCGCTGGTCCATGGCAGAAGATTCAGAAGCTCAGGGAGGACATATAACTTCCAGGTTACACAGCTGGCCCTTGGCACAGCTGGATTCATGCTCAGTCTCTGAGCCTCAGCATGGCTCCTGAAGGTCCGGTTGCTAGCCAGGCCTCCCTGGCTGCATCCCAGGATTCCCTTCCCCGTTCTTCGTACCAGGAGCCAGTTCCAAGGGCACCGCAAGGAGCGGGGAGGCGAAATGCAGCCCTGGCCTTGCAGCTGAAACACAGCCTCTCTGAGCTCATGCAGTGGCCCAGCCCACACTCAGTTCCCTTGACCTCAGTGGATGGGATTAATAAGGCCAGGCAGGCAGAATAAACTGCCCGGTGGGAAGGAGAAGGGGGTGTGGCTCCTCCAGGAGGGTGTGCAGCAGGCCCTGTCCCCAGTAAGCCCTGCCCCCAGTAAGCTCTGCTCCAGGTCTGCAATTTCCAGGCGGCTAGGAAAAATGGCCTGCTCACCTTTGCCAGGAGCATCACAGCCTGCTCAGCTTATCCTTTCCTACCTGCAGAGATTCTCAAAAATCTAGAGCCTCCGCCTCATCTCCAGATGGTCACAGAAGGTGTCCCGGGCCGACACCTCCATCTGCTGCACATTCCCCACACCCCCTCAGACCCACCACACGTCTCATGCCTGGGGCGAGGAGGGGTGACATGCCTAAAATGGTCCACCTACACTTTGGGTTCCAACCGCAGGCTCCAGAAGAACCTTTGGGTCCAACTTGGGCAGGAGCCAGGTGACCATTCCAGCCCCACCTTCCAGAAGCAATTAGAAAAGCTTCCCCCACCCCATCAGGGTAAGTCACCAAGTGCACAGGTGGAAGAAGACTGGTGGTTTCCTGCTGGCCCTTCTTGAGACTGGGTCAGAGGCCAAGGCTGTCTGGTGAACCAGATGCCCTTCCTGGCTCCTGTGGGCCCTCCAAGCAGTTCAGTTTGACCCAGACATCCCGGTCCCAGTTCTGCTCCAAATCAGCACACCCAGCAGAGCCAGAAGCAATGAGGCCTCATGAACCTTTGCGGCCCCTCTGACCCTGACAAACTGGCTAAGGAGACCCTAGGACTCCCAGAGCCCTGCTAAACACACAGGCTCCTCTGAAACCACAGGGCCAGGTCTAAATCCAAGCCCAGATTCCTACCAGGAGTTGCCCTAGAGTCCTCTCTCTGCACCCTAGTCCCAGCCTGGCTCTCTGGTCCCGACCAGCCCATTCGTAAGAAGGAGAAAGTATTTTTCAATCCCAGCTCTTGGTCCCTAACACTGATCTTGACCTCTAGGGCCTCCTGCGGGTCCAGGGCCCCGCCACGCGGAGTACTCACCCCCTTGCACCCTTATAGTTTATCTCTGCCCTTCCCAGCCCCTGGGCGTGCCCACCCAGGCAGGGCAGGGAAGCTCCCTAAATGCTCGAGCACTACCCCTACGGGCCAGCGGAGGCGGGTCTGCCGCGTCCAGGGCGCAAGGTTCGCGGGGCGCGGTGGGGAAACTACCTAAAGTGCCGAGAGAAGCCCTGGTCCTTCCCCATCTGGAGCCGGCGACAACAGCGGGGCAGGTGCCAACGGGCAGCGGGCGGCGGAGCCCGCGAGCAGAGTGAGGGCGCCGCGACTCCACGCGCCTCTGCCGGCGAGCGCGCGCGGCCCCTCCTGAGCCCGCCTCCCCCTCCAGAGTGGCCCCGCCCCTCCCCGCCCCTCGGGGAACCTTCTCTTGCTCCGGGACGGAGCAGAGCTTAGCGGCGCTCATGCTGCCTCCTCTTGGCCGCCACCGTTCATCTCTCCCCCTACCCCCAAGTCCCTCACGTTGCCTAGCCCCTGACTGCCTTTTGTTGTGCATGGCCGGGAAGGCTTTCTGGAGGAGGTGGCTGTACACTGGGCCTCCAGGCCTCCAGGGGAGTGGACCAGCAAGAGGAGGCCCTCCTACCTAGCCAGGGAACTCTCCAGTCAGAAGAGCCTAAAGGGAAGCCTCGAATGTCAGAGTGGAGGCTACACTTTGAACCTTGGGGTGCCTTGGGAGGGTCTAAGGAGTTCAAGGGAGGTGAGAGACCCCACAGGTTTTGGAACACCAGGGGAAGGATAGCACCCTGGGAGGGGAGCAGAGAAGGGTGTTGCGCTGTGACATGTAACTAGATTCTTAAAAAAAAAAAAAAAAAAAAAGGAGTGAAAATAGAGGGGAGGGGAGGAGGGCGCACTCAGGTGATGGGGGAAGGGAGGGGAGTAGAGGTCGCCCTGCATGGCAGGTCCTGGTAAGAGAGAAGAGGTGAGGGGGAGGAAGATAATAGCAAAGACAGTCTGCATTCTTCCTCTGGCTCTGGGCCTGCCACTCCCTGGAAGTCAGAGCAGGAGCAGATCCCAGGGATCCCAGTGCACACTCATGTCCCACTGATTCCAGTGCTTACTCTGGGCCAGAAAGGATGGACAGATGCTGGGGAGTCAGCCCAGGTCATCCTGGGGAGGAATTCCTTAGGTACACCCTGACAGGGGACATCTCGTCAAGGCTTTCTCCTCACCAAGAGACAGCCAGCATCCAGACTGGCTGGAACAGCAGAGGCAGGACACCCTGGGACTTTATCTCGGTCTCGGTCGTTGGGAGGAACATCTGACATGGTCCTGCCTGTGGATTCCTGCAGCTGTCACCAGGAGGACCCAGCAGATCTGACTGTCAGTCTCTGGTACTCTGCGCAGGTCATGCTGCCCAGCACACCTCACCCGTTTCCTGGCCAGCAAGACCACTGCCCCCCCATGGCATGACCAGTCAGGGTGGTGTTTCTTCCTGGAAGCAGCAGGAAGCCAGAATCAGGGCTCATGCCATGTCCTTCCCAAGCCTTGTCCTTAGCCCTGCCAGGAACAAATATCTGAGAACCCTCAAATGGAGCACAATTCCCTGACCTCCATCAGGTCACACCCTATAGCCATTTCTAGTTGTTTCGTATCATCACCGATGGTCTAGCAGCCTGGACCAGGCATGCCAAGGGCTGTGACAACGGTCCACCTTGCTGTGGGTCGGGGAGGTGTGAGCATAGAGCGGATCTCATATTTGAATCCAGACGCATGCTGTCTGGCTGCCTGGGGCCAGACACCGCCCGGCACAGTGAAGGCAGAGGAGGAGGTGGCAGCTGGTGTAACTGGCCAGATGACCTGAGGCAGAAGGCACGCTGAGCAAAAGCACTCAGGCCACAGCTGACCTTCCCTGAAGTGCCTGTCCCAGTGCCAAAGCGTGGCTGTTCTCAATGGGGGGTGACTTTGTGCTTCAGGGGACATCTGGCATTGTCTGGAGATAGTTTGGGTGGTCACAAAATGACAGCTGGGCAGGGGCTATGCTACTGGCATCCAGTGAGGGGGCTGCTAAACATTCTACAACGTGCAGGACAGCTTACAACAGCGGAGGACTCGTGGACTCCGCATGTCCACGGTGCGTGGCGGAGAAACCTCTTTAGGGAGAAAGAGACCTCCTCTAAAGGCGCCCAGGAGGAACTGAGCACGTGTGACAGGCTGGCACTTCTGCGTACAGTTTCATGGAATTCTCCCACTAGCCCCGCATTGTGGTGTCCCCGACACTTGTCACTCAAGCGGAGAGGAGTAAGAGGGTGAGATGTTCCCTCATACCCTACCCCCAGACTTCCAATGAATCTCTTCTGTTTGCAGTGGGTGGAGCTGCTGGGAACAGAGAGAGGCTACCAACCCTTTTTTACAGACGAACTATAGAGGGCAGGTCACACTGCCAGTGAGTGGACTTGGGGTTCAAGCTAGGTCTGTCAGGATTCCAAATTCCTGTCCCCAATCCTAAAGGCTCCCCTCCCCCATTCCCTGTCTTCCCCAACCCCTTCTGCATTTCCTGAAACACTAGCCACCACCAAGCTGGCTTTGCTTTCTTCTCCCCTCCTACCTACAACACACTTTCCAAACTGCCCTGCTTGTCCTAATTAGAAAGTCATTTTATCACTTTCAAACTGTGCCCTTTGGGGACAGACCCACATTAGGCTCTGAGCAAAAGGAGTAACGCTGCTGTCGTGAAAGAAGACCCTTTGCTCACGTTGCTGCCACTGACCCAAATCTCACCCTCATGGCAGCGCCGTCCCAGAGAACTTTCTGCCATGACGGACATGGTCAGTATGTGTGTGTCCTGTGTGGTAGCCACTAGCCATGTGTGGCCACTGAACACTGGAAATGCAGCTAGTGAAACTGGAAAGCTGAATTCTACGTTTTATTTCATATTCATTTCATCTCCTTTTAAATAACCAGTAGCTACTCTGCTGGGTGGCCCAGCTTCATGGCTTCTCCCTTCTTCCCAAACCTTCTGTTTTGGACACGGGGACACCTCAGAGGCCACACCGATGAGCATACGCCTGCACGCACTCGCGCGTACATACACACCCCACAAATTTTTATCTACCCATTGGCAGCTCAACCTCTCATTAAACCTCTCTCTTTAATGGGGGTAGGAGTTGCATTCCTATAGCTGTAGCTCTTTGTGGTCTCCCCACTTCATGCAGGGTGGTCACAGCCTGACCCATTGGGTACCAGAGAGCCTCACCTTGGAATGGCACAAGCAGGTCCACCTCTATGGCTAGATACCTGGCTCTGAAATCTCTTTGGGACTCACTTCCCACCTCTACCAGACACACTGACAAACCCCACTGGTCACCAGTCGAACCACAGAGCTGGTACCTGCTGCCTCCTCTGAGCAGCCCTCCCTGATTGCCCCATGCTGAGCTAGCCCTGGACTGCCCTTTAGCTCTTGGAATCATGGAAAACTGTGTCTGTGACTCTTACCCAATGCCCCTCTGAGGTTTCTGGAAGGTGCTATGCAGGGATCATTACTGCATCCCTGGGACCCAGCACATGAGCCACAGTGCCTGGGAGAGGGGAGGAGGGATGGGGGGGTGACTGAAGCCATGCTGCCAGGGTACCCCTCTCCTTGCAGAGATCAGCTGGGTGCCACCCCCTCCTCCAGAAGCCTCCCCAATTTTCCTGTCGCACTTGACACACGCTGACAACAGAGGCTGCTGGTTCATCCTCCCCAGCAGTGACAAGGATGCCCTGCTCCCCGGACTAAAAATCAAATTCCCCGCAGCTGGAGGGGGCACCTCCCCCACCAGCTTTTCCTGGTGCTTCCTGACCGGCTGCCAGTCGCTTGGGGACCAGCTGCAGACAGAAAAGGAGGGCACAGGAGTTGTCCCGGGAGGCAGACCCGCTGGGCGGGTAGAGGCAGTGAGGACAGAAACCCGGGCAGCATTAAAGGGAGATGAGGGGGGACCCAGAGGCGCTCCAGCTGAATCTGGCTGCTAACAGACTCACGTGCCAGTTCCCAGGGAACAGTCCGACTGCCCCCCCCCCCCCCCCCCGTGCCCCTGACTCAGCCCTGGTGGAGGCGGCGACTGAGGAGCAGCCCATCCATCGCCTCCCCAGAGAGTCCCTAAGACCAACACTTCATCTCCACCACCAATTCGGCTCCAGAAATAACTTTTGTTTTCCCTCCAGGTTTTCCCTGCAAGAGCAGGGGCAGCCCCTAACTCACCCCAGGCAGCTCATGGTGGCCTCTCTCGGTGGCCTTCAGTGCTCAGCTGCAGTGCCAGGATGCTGCGCTCGCCCGTGCTTGGGGAGGGGGGGTGGCCAGCCCGGTCCCGACATTGGCCAGGCCCAGAGGGAGGGGCAGGCTTCGGGGTGAATGGCAGCAAGGGGAGGGTGGGCTGAGCTAGGAAGGGGAAGAAGGAGGTTGGCAGCCAGCAGTGGGGCCAGGAGGCGGATGGAGAGAGAAAGCCCAGGACCCAGGCAGCAGACATCACTCCAGCCCAGGGGGGCCTGACGGGCGCTATGCAAACCATGACACCCTGGTGAGAAAGGGGTATTCTGGAGATTCCTTCTTGGGTCACTCCAGGTGAGGACTCACCAGGAGAGTTGGGTTGTTTTTGTTTGTTTGTTTCCTTGCCCTGAAGAATAAATTCTGAGGGGCCAAAGCTGAAGCACAGTTCCTGTCAGTGACATTCAATTGTGTGGCTTTGGACCAGCGTCTTAATCTATCTGAGCCGTAGTCTGACTGTGAAATGGGATCCTAATGGCAGGGGGATTCATGGCGAAAAGGATTCCTGTAGGGCCCCGGGAGGGCCTTGGTTCACAGCTGGCAAGTCAAAGGGCAGAGCACTATTTTCAGGGGCGGGGTGGTGGGGGAAGACACCACTCTCGGCCTCTCAGTGAAGAGGGAGGCATCTCCTGGCAACCTTCGAGGATTTCTGTGCTCTGGGTTTGGGGTAGGGCAGGGTAAGCTGTGACTGATTGGAAGGTGTGTCTTCTTATGGACAGTAGCCAGCAACCGCCCTTCCCTCAGTCAGCTTTCAGGTCCACTGGCCCCACCCTATTCTAAGGCCAAAGCAGTGCTTGGGTCCAGTTCAAACAACCACGCAGCAGCGGCACCCGGGGTGGCAGTGGGAGACGGGACAGCCCAGAAGGAGATACCCTGCCTGCCCATCCCACCCCCGCACCAGGCACCTGAGGTTGTCCAGGAGTGGCCCTCGGGCCTCGCGGGGCAGTGCCAGGGTGAGCGCCGACACCAGCTGCTCCACCCACTGCTCAGTCGCGAACTGCCTCAGCGCCGCAAGCACCCGCTCCTTGGCTGTCAGCTGGTCCCCCAAGATTTCATCCACCTGCGAGAAAGGGTCTTTAACACCTACAAGGGATCCAGGACAGGAAATGGGGACTCGCTCGCCTCCCCCGCTTTTCTCCCTCAGTTTACCTCTGCAGCTGATGTGGGAGCCCTACCTGAGCCCCGCTGTGAGCCTCTAACCCACACCCAGTCATTTCTAATCTCACAGTGACCCTCCGAGGTGGGCATGGCTAGTAGCTTCTTCTGTCGAAGGAAACAAGTCTGGTAGAGGTGAGATGATGTGACCAAGGTCATGAAGTCAGGACTCAAACCCAGAGACAGCCCTTCTCCTAAATATTGTAAGGATCAAAGGAATCCTTCGAGCTTACCCATGTGCCAGGCAATAGTAATTACAATAGTAATTGCTGGTTACTATTATTATAATACTACACTCCCTCCCTCTACTATTCACTGAGAAATCCCACAGAGAACATTCAGCTCCACGAAAGTCCCTGGAGTGCACCCCAGCTCTGATGTGGACTCCACTTGGGCTCCCTCTGGATTTTTGTTTTCTTTGTCTTTGTGTGCAAATCAGCTGACAAAATCAAGGCAATGTCCTCAGGCGGTCTGTTGAGCTTTGCAAAGAGGTTCTCAAGTGGGATCCTACCCTCTCTGCAGGGTGATTTGATAAGTGTGTCTCATATCTAGGACTGTACCCTAAACGCGTCATGAAAAGACAACACGGGTACACAGACATCTCAGTGAAGAGGGACCTCTGCTTTGTTTATAACATAGAGCCACTGAAAGCAGTATGAATGTCTGACAGTGTGGACTGAATAGTCACAGTACATCCTGGTGGGAGGTATTTGTAGTTTCTTGGCTCTGCAATTGGAAAGGGAGAAACCAAACTAGGGGGAGGGGCAAGCCCCCCCACCGATGGCCATGCAGCAGCCTGGGCCAATTGGATACTCTTGCCTAGGGCTTTGGCTCTTGAAGGAATGATCCAGATGTGTGTGGACAGCAGTGCCTCAAACTCAGGGCAGCTGCAGAGTCCCCTAGTACGACCTGAGCAGACTCTTCCTGAAGCAGGTTCAGGAAAGCTCTACTCTGAATTGCTGATTCTTTCTTGATTCTAATCCTGGGTCTCCAGTGCTGAATTTGTCACTCTCTTTCCCATTCATTCTTTCCTTTTTTTAAAAAAAGAAAGGTACAGGCAGGAATAAAGGCGACTAGGCAGGTGGGAAGAGAGGAAGAAGCATTACTTATTTATTTTATTTTGTGCAGTTGTTCATCTTAGTTGTTCCTCCCGGATCCGGGGTCTGAGATGTATGGGCACTGCGCTGCAGTGGACTAGACCATCAGCCAATGAAAATGATGCCGCTGATTTTTATTTAAAACCACGAGGCACGCCCTGGTGGCTTAATGGTTAAGTCCACTGGTTACAGTCCAATATATCCCAAGGACCTGGGTCCCTGTCCTGTGGCTGGGGATTGCAGGCAGCAGGAGGAACAACCAAGATAAACAGCTAAATAAAATGGATAAAGTGTTTCTTCCTCCTCTCTCTTTCTGCCTGCCTGTCTCTACTCACCTTCATTCCTGCCTGCACCTTTCCTTTATATTTTTTTTTTAAAGAAAAGGTACAGGCAGGCAGGAAGAGAGAAAAGGAAGAAGCACTTTATTTATCTTCTTTAGTTCTTCATCTTGGTTGTCTGCCTGGTCCCAGGTCTTGAACCGGGGACTTTGAGATATATGTGGACTGTGCCTGGTTTAACCCACTAGACCACCAGAACATACCTGAACCTTTCCTTTAAAATGAAGAGAAAAACCAAAAAATATAAAATGAGAGTGACATTTAACAGCCCCAGGCTTCTTTCTGAGGTGATTAAAATGCTCTAAACTTGATGTTTACACAACCCTTCGAATATACTAAGGACCATTGAATTGTACACTTTCCTTGAGTAAATTGCAGGGGATAGGAATTATATTTCAATAAATTTGTTATAAAATGCAAGGAAAGATGTTTTCAATAAACAGGCAAGTGAAAAGGTCAGGTTATTGGATGGCACACACAAGGTTACATTTTTATTACGTATAATCACACATATGTCTGTGCACATGAAATACAGAGTTTTATAGTGATTTCAGTTTTAAAATAATTCCATAGTCTTCATTTTCTCTACAGTGAATTTAAGTGACATATGTAGTCATCGTTCTTTTTTTCTCCCCATGGCAAAAATGCAGATAACGTACAACTTACCATTGGAACCCTTTAAAAGTGCACAATTCAACGTCATTAGGCCTCTTTCACAATGTACCTCTCCAGCCCCATAACATTTTCATGACCTCAGATGGTAACCCATGAAGCAATCACTCCCTCTTCCCTTCTTCCCTGGTCTCTAGAACCACAATCTACTTTTTAGTCTCTATGGATTTGCTTAGACTGGATATTTCCTCTAAATAGAATCAGGATCAGGCATTATGTAGGCTTTTGTGTCTGGCATTGTGACTTTTTTACGAGCAATTAAGCATTATGCATCTAAACTCCATGAGAGCCTTCCTTTAGATTTGAAGCAGTAGGGCACTTTTGGCCAGGAAACATCATGCTGTCAATCTTTATTTAAAACCACAAAATAGGAAGCTTACGTGAGCTGACCTGGTGGGCTGGAGAGAGGAATGCATGCTGTCATTGTGAGTTAGTCAAGGGTCTGGAGGGGTCTCTGGTCACTAACACCTGAGATGACCCTTTATAAAGCAGGGGTGAGAGGCTGGGCTGCTGAGTGAGAGTGTGAGTTCTCTTTCATCTCTCTAAGGGGCTTGTGGGTGCAACTTCAGTCCGAAGAACCAGGGCTGTTAGGAACCCCCTCTTTTTCCTTCTATTCACCTCCAAATTCCTCAACAGACACTGATCCTTCCCCTCTATCCTCTACTCCCAGGCTGAAGAGCCCCCTTCCTGGTCCCGGCCACCCTACCCTCTTTTCCTGCCACCTACTTATTATTCACCTCTGGGCTCAAAAGTCACCTTCTGGCTCACCCTTGTGGTTCAGTGGCTAAGGTGTGTGCCACGTAAAACTCAAGGAGCTGGGTTCGTGTCCCTGGTCCATGAGAAGAAAAAAGCCAAAAAAAAAAAAAAAAAGTCACCTTCCTTCCTGCCCACCCTGTCCAGGTGGTCTGTTTCACTCTTATCATCTCCCCTGCTGACTTCTTTCCTTCATCCATCACTATCTGAAATAGCTTCTTGATTGACACGTCTCTACTGCCTCCGCCCCTTCCGCTTATATAAATGTTCAAGTCTCTCAACCTGTCAATAAATAGCTAATGTCCTTTGATCCCACAGCCCCATCACCCTCTTCCTTTTCCTAGCCCAGCACTGTCTACATAGGTCGTTGCCACACAACAGTCCTCCCCACTGTGGCCCGCCCTCCACTACTGTCACCCCCTTTGCAGCACTCTATGACACTGATGTGGCCCAGGACTCCAGTCCTTATCTTTAGCCCAGAGCATGCCCCTGAACTTCAGAGCCATATATCCAACTGCTTCCCAGGTAGCTTCACACCAGGAATCAAGGAAGACTTTCCAGAGGAGGTGACCCCATAGGGCATGAGTGATCAGCAGGTGCTAGGAGGATATCCGCTCTGAAGCCACCTTCTATGCAGGCCTAAGCACAAACACACTGCAAGTTTGTCTAAGTGTCTCTTCTCCCCACTAGACATGAGTGCCTGAGACCCAGGCCTGAGGAGTCACTCCTGTCCAGTCCACCTGCACAGGGCTGACAGGGCCTCTGTGAGTGTTTATGGAACTGAATCAAGTGGCTAGCTATTCTCAGGCTGCATTTCCCCGCTGACCTCTGCCTTCAGTGCCCCCTCCTCATGAGCCACCATGCCGAGGAAGGTGACTGGTGTGGACATCAAAGTCAGCAACAGCCTGAATTCAGAGGGGAACATGGTGAGCTGGAAAGATGCTTTATGTAAGAAAGAGGAGAAAATAGTTCCTCCCTCATGGGGCCTGCGCAGCAGTGCGTTTTTGGTGTCAGCTATTACCCAGATGCGCTTAACCTACATCAAAGCATGAGGAGCCATCAGGGAACACTAATGGATTTTCTATTAAATATCAGATTCTTCAAGAAGGAAAAAGTGGGGCAGGGAGAGTGCCAGTGAGAACCTGAGAGCTAATTGTTGAAAAACCAGTGGGGGCCTCTGCAGATGTCCTTCATCTTCTGGAGACAGCCTTTTTATGTTTTGTTTTGTTTTCATTCTTAGCATTTACAGGCACCTGGTGAGCTTTAGCCAAAACCCATCATGCCTCCTTGCCAGAAAAACGCCCCAGAGTTGGCCTGGAACTGGGCACCCTGGTCACACTTCCTGGCCAGGTCTGCATGCCCACCCTGCCCTCCGGGGCTCTGACCACAACCTCTTCTGACTCTCCAGGGCTGGGGTGCAGTCTGGGACAGGGCTTTGGCTCTAAGGCAGGTCTCTTGGGATTAGAGAAGACATTGCTGGTTGCTATGGTCTAAATGTTTTTATCTCTCAAAATTCATATGTTGAAATCCTAACACCCAAGGTGATGGTGGCATTAGGAGCTGGCACATTTTGGGAGATGAGTAGGTCATGAGGGAGGTATCCTCATGAAAGAGATTAGTGTCCTTATGAAAGAGAGCCCAGAGTTCCCCAGTGCCTTCTGTCATTGAGGGCACACTCAGAAGTCTGTGACCAGAGAGGGCCCTCACTCTCCCATGCCTGGTTTCCAGCCTCCAAAATTGTGAGACATAAATTCTTGTTGTGTGTGAGTCATCCAGTCTATAGATTTTTTTTTTTATATAGCAGAACAGACTAAGGCACCCTTGCTGTGCTCACTAATATTTCTTATCCCCACTCCTTCCCAGAACTCACAGAAGACTTTATTTCCCAGCACCTCTTGGGAGCAGCAATGGGACTAGTTCTGGCCAAGAAGCATTGATTGAAGGTACGCTAGTCTCTTCTTCCCTGAAGTATGTAAGAGTTGATGCACAATTTCCCCATGTTTTTCTACAGGGAATTTTGCAGCTTCACATTGAGATGGAGGGGTCTGGGATACTGAGACCTCTTGGAGAGTCACATGGCACCTTCGAGGCCTTTGTATGGGTGAAAAGCAAGCTGTGGTTGTGCAGAGGCACCAAGACATTGGTGTTTTGTTGCCATAGCAGAGCCTGTTCTGGGGTAAGGAAGAAAGTCACAGTTTTTAAAGAGCTGGACTCTGGTGGCCTAGAGAGTCTAGAACTGAGTCTGGGATAACTGTGAACGTACCTGGCTATGGAGGCTGAGGCTGGGGTCCTGCACAGACAAATGGTCAGGCTAGAATACATGGTGGAGATGAGACTCCTGGGGGGAGTTGAGGAGTGAGGACTGGACCATGCTTGGGCTCTGGAGGAGCTGAGTGGTGGAATCTGAGACCTGGGCTGTGAGTGGGTCAGGATCCATTTCTGTAAGAGCCAAAGCCACAACGCTCCAAACTATATGGCCAACCACTGCCAAGGGCAAGGCTGAGAAGTGCCCCTTCCATGGAAGGCAAGGAAAGGTGCCTGTGAACTTAAGTGTCCCAGTTACGAAGCAGTGTTATGGACATTGGACTTGGCACCCATATGGGGTCTGAGCCCCATATGGGGAGAGGGGTATATTCTGGGACCCAGACTTTTCCTGGATCATTTGTTCCACTTGAGTGTTGGCTCAATGAGGACCACATCTGAAGGCACTAGAAGACACTCATTCAAGGATGTCCCAAGGCAGTTGCTTCACTGGGGCCTTGCTGGTGGCCTGACACAGATATGACCGTACTGGACAGCCTCTTCTTCCACTATTGGGTCACATCCCAGGTGTCCTTTTGCCTGGATTTGTCCAGTAAATAACGAAGTTCCTGTAAATCAGGGATTCCTTGGGCTTCTGGCCTGAGGCCAGCTCCATTTTCAAACTCTCCTTCTCAGTCCTGTTCTCCCTCTCACTTGTGACTATCCCTTGCTTCCTGCAGGTGACTCAAGCCTTGGGCTCCTCTTGTGACTGGAGGCCTGGGTTATTGCAGACTCCTAACTCTCAGTCTTCAAGGAAGCCCTCAGTTTCCACCTGCATCCCTTGGAACCCATTTATGCCAGTGCCTGACTAGAAATGCCTTTGGAGGGTGGGGGACCCAAACAGGGCCTACTGTGGCCAGTCAGTCAGCCAGACTGGTGTGCAAGCAGGGCTGAATTGTGGTTCTGTGGAGGCTTGAAATAGATGTGGATCTTTAAAAAGAATGCCGTGTGCTGTGGTCTGAAAGTTTGTGTACCCCCAAGATTCATATGTTGGAATCCCAAGCCCCAAAGATGATAGTATTAGGAAATGAGGTCTTTGAGAGGTGTTAGAGCATGAAGGGGGAGCCTCATTTACGGTATGTGTTCTTATAAAAGAGATCACACAGACTGCTTTCACCCCTTCAGCCATGTGCAGACGCAAGGAGAAGGCGCCATCTATAAAGTGGAAGGTGGGTTTTCTCCAGACACTGAATCTGCAGGAGGCTTGATCTTGGACTTCCTAGATCTTGCATTCCAGAATTGTGAGACATAAATGTCTACTGTTTATAAACTTTCCAGCCTCTGGTGTTTTGTTACAGCAGCTGGAATGGATTATAATATGTATAATATTATAATAATATGTTTATAATATGGATGATATTAATAACATTTATGGTCATACACGTGGATGACAGTCAGAGAATTTGAGCACAAGAAGCCATAGAGGCCGTATAATTCCATGATACGACTTTCACAAACAGGCAAAAGCTATCTATAATGATGGCAGTCAGAACAGCAGTTATCTCTTTAATGGATAGTTAGAGCGGGAAAGGGGCACGTGGGAACCTTCTGGATGAAAGGGTAATTCCATTTGCTACATCTTATTATTATTTATATTCTGTAATTTACCTTTTGATCCGGGTGGTGGTTACAAGGATGTATGCATATGCAATATATTCAGTGGTACTCTTTAAAACACTTTGCATACGTACACCTCAATAAAAAAGAAAAGCAACCTTCCAAATCAAGCGAATATAATTGAAAAATTAGGTACAGAACCTTGATGCTTACGCATCATTACTTCGAGTAAGTCTGTAACTATCGGTTTCCGCACCTGCTCAGCTCCTGCTGGCTCCGCCCACCACCACGCCCCGCCCCCACGAGCTCGCCCCTCCCCGCCCCCACCTACCTTGCGGCTGAACTCCTGGGCCTTGTGCCTTCGCTCTCTGTGCACCGCGTCCGGGCGCTTGCGGCCGGCCAGTCGCTGCAGCTCGCGGCTCAGGCAGACGCCGCGGCCTGAGCGCGGGGTCCGCAGGGCTGTAAACCGGTTTGCCGGGCCTGATCCCCCTCCAGGGCCGCCGACGGGGCCCGGGAGCACGCCGAGGCTGGGTGGCACGCGCGGGCAGCGCCGGGCCAGGCGCACCAGGCGCTCGCGGCTCAGGCCACCCACTGCCAGCCCCTCCACCTCCAGGATCTGGTCCCCGGGCCGCAGCCCCCCGGCGTGCGCGCTGCTCCCCTTGGCCACCTCCAGGACAAAGCAGGGTCCCGAGCCTCCCAGCCGGAAGCCAAAGTCCTCAGGCCAGCCCTGGTTTGTGGCCGGCATGGCAGCTGTAGCCGTCGCCTGGAGGAGAGAGACCTCAGGACATTCGGTGTGTCTGTCCCTCTCTGCAGCGGAGTCAGTCAGGGTCCCCACCTCTCTCTGCCTCTTCCGTATGACTTCCCTCCACCCCTGCCCCATTCAACTGCCTGTCCGGGCCTGTCCACCTGTCTCCAGACAGCAGGAAAAAGTATGACTGAGAAGATGGAGCCTGAGAGGGTCAAGTTTTGATGGACGTAAGACAGGCCATGGGGACCCTAGATTTCGACCCTGCCTAGACAGTGAGCAGCCTTGGGCTTTGGATGGACAATGATTAGGGCATGGGATTTTTTTTTGAAGTAAGATGGGAGAGGGCTGAAGCTGCTGGCTCAGGACCCCAGGGGACATCAAGGGACAAGGTGAGGTCCCCAAAGATACTAATTTCTCTACATTGTCCTTAGCGCTTGGATTTTCTTTTTTAATTGGTCGATTGTGCAAAACACAAATGGTCTCTTTAGCATCTAAATTTGAATTCATTTTTTTGTTTTCTAACCAATACCCACAGGTCTGCTACCCTGATTTTATGGCACAGTCAGGTTTCCATGGCCCCCTCTTTCTTCATTGTTCCCTTCATTGAGTTCCTTTCCTTACCCCCTCTCCATCTGCCAAAATTCCTTTTCAGGGACTCCTATAAATCTTAAACTCCCAGAGACCCAGAATTTTAGAGTAGAAAGAGCCACCCCCTGCACCTTCCCGCCCCACATCACTCATCCCTGGTCTCTGGGATAACCCTAAGAAGGGCTGTGTCTGCACCTGGAGACAGGCAGTCCTAATGAAGGTCAACCAGCTGAGGAATCGCAGAGCCAGTCCTCTGTTTTCCCCACCCAAGGCTTATTCCACAGTGCTCCCCGCTCCCCGCAAGCCCATTGTCCCCCAGCCTTGTCCAGAAGGTTCCTGCCTATCTTGAAGTCCTCGTAGGCTCCCCATGTTGTGGGAGGAGACAGACAGGCTGACAGCTGGATGTGCCCTCCCTCTCACATGCCCCAGGCTTCAGGCAGAACAAGTAATTATGTATGGACCCTGGTGGCATGGGTGGGCACTGGCCAGCCAATCACTGCTTCCCAGCCAGTGTGTCCCAAGGAAGAGTCTTCAGAGCACCTTCATATTTGATATTTTGGCCTTGGGAGACAGAGGGATCTTTCTCTGGGCCCCGAGTCATAAGGACAGCATAGGCTTTGGGGTAGCCAACAGACATCTTGCCATGAAGGATCAGTTCTTAAAATAGTTTCTAAACTCCTGGATCCAGCTGTGCCTGACATACACCCAACTTCATGTGACAAAAGGACTTCCCAGTGACGTGAGCTCACAAATTCCTACTGACTTTTGGGGGTGTTTGCCTTTGGAGTTGTAAGATTCTCCTTCTTGACCTCCTTAGGGAGGCCTCGTATGACTGATTTGGGGTCTCTGGGTCCTCACTTTAGGACAGGCTCAGGGGCTGGAGGTATCTCTGTCCTACACCAGAGGCTGATTGTGTGAGCTGGTGAGATGAGTGGGAGACAGACAACCTGGGGAGGTAAGGATGACTGTTCTGGATGGTGCTATCTATCATGTGTTCCTATATGTCTGCTTAGAACAGGGATTCCTTATAGGAGTCTGGAGATAGCCCCCTAGATGATGGGCAATTGGTGGTGTGAAGGCTTGGTTTTCTGAGACAGAGGCCATCCTTCTGAGGACTTCCTGACCCTGGCTTGGAAGAACCTCTAAGGCTGAATTTTGAAGGCTCTGATATCAACTGCCCTCCATCCTCTGCAGACACTCGGAGCTCCCCACCCATGGGCGTCATCCTCCCATCACCTCCCTTTCCCGGGAGCCAGCCTCTCCCAGAATGACTGGAATCATTTCTTGGAAGCTGGGGGCACAGAGAGACCCACAGTTCCTACAACCTCATAGAGTAGGAGGAAATGTCCTTGAGTGGCAGCCAGTGAGAACCTGCGTTGCAGGACCACCAGAGGGCACAGGTGAGAACTCACACTGGTGAGTGGAGGCTGTCACACCCCAAGGCTGCAGGTTCACCCCTGAGCCCACCTCAGGGCCCTTATTGCCCTTTGTCCTGGCAAGGAACCTCAGGGACACTTTCTCTCACTTGGTGACAGCACTGGGCTCCTAGGTCCACTGGGCCCAGATGACACGAGGGCATCACCATGTCTCAGACAGGTCTGAGGTCAATTCTGTACTGTGAGAGAAGCAATCACCTCCTCCATGATCAAAAGGGAGCAGCTGAAGAGTAAACTTGGGGCCCCAGACAATGCTTCCTTTCCACAGGCACAACTGTCCCAGCCAGCACCCCTGTGAGGGTGGCCTGTCAGAGGCCAAAGCTGGCACTCCTAACCCCTCCCCTCCCAGCCCGAGGATCCCAGAGAGGCCGCCAACATACAGACCCTCCTGGGCTTTTGAATCATGTCAAGGGCTTCAGTGTGTCCCCTACAGACTGAGCCCCCACCCCCAAACCCTGCCACCCCTGAGCTCCCAGTCGGGGCCACTCTCCCCTCCTTCACCTTTATTTAGAAATAGGAATCCAGGCTTCTGACAAGACACACAGGGCTATTTCAGGGCACAAGAGACACCCCCTCCACTCCCGTGAATATCAGGAGCCACAGCCCCTCCTAGGTTTGCTCACCTCTCTCACTGGTGACTGCCTGCGCTCGCGGATCACTGGTGGGCACTTGCTTGTTGCTGGCCCTCTGGGCTTTCTCATCAGTTACCGATGTACCCGAGGTAACAGCTGGAGTTTCTAAGGCAAAGTGATCCTCTGAGTAACCTGAGAAGGCCCCCGTTACCAGGCAGAGCAACGGGAGGACTGGACAGCTTGGCCAGGGTCCAGGGTGGCCAGGGGGCAAGCGGTGGTACTTGGACTGGCTGGGACAGCCTTGGATGAGGTCCCCCACCCATGAGATCACAGAACTTGGCAGGAGGATTTGGTTGGATTTTCTTTTGGAGTGGTGGGTGTCACTCAGTTCAATGGGATCAGAGATGGCACAGGGGATGAATGTGGCTCAAAGGAGCATGAATATCCAGGCCACACAGAGGACACCGCTGCTGGAAACCCGGGACTGAGTTTATTTGCAGGAAGAGACACAGGCAAAGAAAGAGGTTTATATGGGAGAAAAGATGCTGACCTCAGTCATTTTTTGGAAAAGAGTGGAGTCTGTAAAATGAAAGACAAGAGGAAACACACACAGCACGATGCTCTAGTTGGTAAAGGTGTTTCTCACCAGCTGCTGGTTAGCAATTCTGAAACCACACCACGCAAGCATAGTGGGGGTGAACAACTAACTACAAGGATCATGGAACAGAGTTTTTCTCTGTTAGAATTGGGGGTTGCTGACAAAGGGTGAAAGCTGGATCCATGTGGTAGTAGATTTGCATTGGGGGCATAGGTATGAAGTCATGTTTAGCTTATTATAGCTGCAGATGAACACACGGAGTAATATGTCTAGGTAGAGGTTTGCATGCTCTGTCAGCTGAGAGGGTCTAGAAGCAAGAACACCCCAGTAGCAATGCACACACCCAGTTTCCAGATCTGGATTTCATTGTCATTCTACAATTAATGGATCCCGGGATCCTAGGAGAAATGACTGGTTCTAGGGGTGGGACAGGAAATACACAAGATGGCCCTGAAACATCATCTGGTGCTAGAGAGTAAGAAATGCTAATCGTACACACACACACACACACACACACGCACACACACATACGCATACACACACACTCACGATGGCGTTTGTCAAAAGAACATAAGGACTCCTAATGGCCATTGCCGAAGTAATTTGAGCAACAGAATATTGGATTAAAACCCAAAGTATAATGTAAATATCCTCCAGTCCAAGCTGATATAAACAGACTATGATTATACAAATAAATAGGAGCATGACCTGGTGAAGTAGAGGCTAAGTCTGATGCCTTTGGCCTAGCACAGTCCACATACATCCCAAGAACCTGGGTTTGCTTCCCAGGGCTGGATGAACAACTGAGATGAATAACTAAAATAGAATAGCATGCTTCTTCCATTCTTCCTTTCTGTCTCTGCTCACCTTCATTCCTGTCTGCACCTTTCCTTACAAAATAGATAAATCAATAATCAATAGGGAAAAGAAAAATCTGTGCAGAAGAATTCAAATAATTTACATAGCTAGTTTTTAAGAAGACAGAGCGTAACTCCCACCCTTACGTGTGAGCCTCTGAGGGGGACAAGTATGAAGGTGTGGAGGAGTGACTGGACAGGGGAGATATCTGACAAACGCGACCTCAGGTGATCAAGATCACGATCAACAGGGATAGAACCAGGTGACAGTATGTACCCTTTATTTGTTGTGATGACAATAGTACTTTGCTCCTGAGTCTTCCTTCCCAAAACCCACAGACAATCAGACTATGAGAAAAACAAACCCAAACTGAGGGCATTCTGAGAAAACCTGACTGTGAAACTGTCCAGATCATCAAAAACAGGGCGAGTCTGAGGAACAGACACAGATTTGTGGTGCCTAAGGAGATATGGTGACTGGATGTGATATGGGAGAGAGATAGGACATGGGGTAAAGACAAAGTAAATCTGGATTAGCCAATAACAGAAGATCGATGTTGGTCCCTTAGTTGGGACAAATGCTCTATTATATATAAGATGTCAACAAAAGGGGACACTGGGTGTAGGGTTAAAGGAACAATGGACTGTCTCCGCAACTTTTCTGCAAATCTGAAACAACTCTAAATTAAAAGTTTATTTGAAATTTCTATTATCAGGAAATCTATCTGAACAGGATGGGGGATAGGGATCAGTTAGACTAGAAGATATTGGAGTAGGCAGGCAGGCAAGAAGAGAGAGGAGGAAGAAGCTTTTTTAAAAATCTTTATTCAGTTGTACATCTTGATTGTTTCCCTTGGCCCTGGTATGTGAACCTGGGTCCTTGGGATGTATGTGGGTTG